>JAFBJR010000316.1:0-234777 GCA_016785285.1 Brachirus orientalis
CTCTGCAGACAGCTGGAACGTCACTCGAGACTTCTCCAGCAGATCTGTGAGGGTTTAAGTTTTAATGATGGAGGAAAAATCCCCACTGAAGCAAAGTTGTAGGAGTTGACAGTATATGTGGTGGTATATGTGGTATATGTAAGGTGCAATGAGTCTCTTACAAGTTTCAATATCTGCTGAAGCCAGCTTTCCAGTTGATCCAAAATGAATTCTGATGAATTTTCCCTATGCAAGAACAGGTTAACATATACATTAGAACTCTATTATGTTACATGGTTGTTGGCGCAAAGTAGCAACAACTTTTAAAATGAGACTTACAAAACGTGAAGAGTTGTCATTCCTCACAGTCTTGGCATTGCCATAAGCTTCCAACAGTGGGTTTGCTGCAATGATTTGATCTTCCAGTGAACCCTAAACATAAGAGTGAATTAGTTAATTTCTTAACTGCCTTTTTTGACTATAGGTTTAATTTCCAAATTATTTGACTTCACTTACCTGCATTTTTCCAGTTACATGCTCAGCTTTCTTTCCTCCAGCCACTGCAATTGTTGCAAAGTACTGGATGACACGTTTGGTGTTGACAGTCTTTCCGGCTCCAGATTCTCCGCTGGGGTCGTTTTTATGTAAAACAAAGATTATACACACACACAAATATATAATCATTTATATATTTTGTATTATTGTAAAAGACACTTTAAATTACTGTCATCAACAGTGTGGCACTCACGTAATCAGGATTGACTGGTTTTCTCTGTCTGTAAATGATCCAAACATTACACAGTATTACGTGTTTAATACTGGCTGTATTATTGGACACACTGTAGCATAGAAAATAATTTTACCCTGCAGCATGAACTGGTAGGCATTATCTGAGATGGAGAAGATGTGAGGTGGAGCCTCAATCCTCTTTTTCCCTCTGTATCCAGCTACAACCACTGCGTCGTACACTGGGAGCCACTTGTAGGGGTTCACAGTGACACAGAACAGCCCGGAGTAGGTCTGTAAAAAAAAAAATATATATATATATATAAAATTATTGACTATCAATTGTCTCAAAAGGACAGAGGTTGTGTGGTAGGGGCAGGAGTAGTTGGGCACTATTCAGTTGTACTGTATTGATGCACATTGTATAAAATAAGCAAACCCACATCTGGACAAGCCGCAGCCATTGTGGAAACAAGTCAAATGAGTGTTCGTCTATGTCTCTATTCTGCAAAACTCACATAGATCATCCAAGCTGCGTAACGCTCTTTGAGGTTATACAGCACAGCAGGCTCACTGAGGTGGGTCATCATGGCCATGTCCTCAATCTTATCGAACTTTGGAGGGTTCATGGGAAAGATTTCATCCTCTTTTACAGTAAGGCTCTGTCATTGAAGTAGGTAAGGACACAAATAAAATAAGTTACCATACAGCAACCATTTGCTGTCTTACTTGCTAATAACATATTAATAATTTGTCTGTCCGCAAATCTATTTGTCAGTAGGTTAGAACAAATTTACTTCTACTAATTATTATTTATGTTTTGCAATACCTCAAAATTGCCATGTCATAGGCTAACCACATTTCACAACAGTCCACATCATGCAAAGTGCAGTTCTTACCTTTCCACTTAGAGTCTCCACAATGGCTTTGCCACCCTCTCTCTTCACAAGTTTCCCTTTGAGGTACATTTCTGTCGGCTCAGTCACAAAGTATGCTGTTTTCGCATCAAATGGAGTGTTTTGAGCTTCTATTCTTTCTCTTTCGGGCTTCCGGAGGTAAATGGCCGCCGGGCCAAAACACTCCATTTCTGGATCCACACTCATGATGACCCTTTACTGCAAGTGAGGAGACAAGACATTTTAAAAAACGTGACAACTAGGAAGGTAGATAGATGATTATATAGTGCCTTCTGCATCATTTCAAACAGTTGTCACGATTGGTCGTGCTTTATGGTTGGTTTAAGACAAATAAACTAATATTTGTCTTAAACCGAAATAGCTGCACGACTGAAGTAGTTAATAATAAAGTTCATATATGGAACAACCTTTTCATCTTTAGCACATATAATTCAGTTATAACCATGTGGCAGTAATACTGTGGTGCCTGATTTACCTTGGAGCACACCAGGTGAAAAGGGTTGTTGATGGCAGACTTCAATGCAGACTTCTGAAAAAAAGGAGCAAATATATGAGCATCATAAAGATTTTTACTTGCAGGAGTGATGTGTTTTTTTTCTTCTATACTTTTAACACAATTAATTGTTTGGTTGTTTTGGTTGTGTCAAAATTGCATCTGTGCCACGGAGATGCTTACCTTTGCTGGGCGCCTGTCCTTGGTGCTGGTTTACTGGTCCTTTATATAGAGTGATGGGAGCCTATCACACTTGTCCTGCTGTATTTGGTCATGATTCTTGTCATTATGCTCATGGAGTAGTTCTTAACCCTGGCTGTGACACTGCACAGTTTATAAGATGTCTTCCATAACAGATCATTGTTCAGCTTTGAATTTGACGGGAAATTAGACTTTTGGACAGGAGTAGAAAACTCCAGTCTTCCTGGCAAATAATAGTATGCAGTGGTTTTACTATATCATTGCCTTTATTAATATTGGCTAAAAATGTGAAGATGAGAACAAAATGTTGTGATTTTGTTTTTGTGAGTTGGTTCTGTTGCATGTTGATGAGAAGTTATTTGTGTTTGTGAATACTTCTGTGTGTGCAAAAAAGGTACACAGAAGTCAAATTTGCTTCACTTTTTACTTCGGGGTAAGTCAGTATACAGTCCAAAGGTGTGACTAATACATCTTTTAAATGCCCTTTGGCACCAAAGTAGCCTCCAGCTATGCCTTGGAGAAGTTTTAAAAAGTCACTGATATACTGTTTCAGAGTCCTTACAAGTCAGAAATTATTAAAAAAATGAAAGGAGTGCCAGTGAGCTTTAAAGAAAAGGGAGGATTGCCAGGGGATTATTTCTCACAACAGTGCCAACAGCTGTTCTTATTCTTGCTCTGAAGGGGAGCACAAGGGAGTCTGAGACTGTCCCTAAATGTGGAGCAGTCGAGTGATGATTCAAGCTCAACTTCCTTTATATTCAAAAAGACATCACCCTACCACAAAGGTTTTTGTGAGATCTATCTATCAATCTATCTATCTATCTATCTATCTATCTATCTATCTATCTATCTATCTATCTATCTATCTATCTATCTATCTATCTATCTATCTGTCTGTCTATCTGTCTATCTATCTGTCTGTCTGTCTGTCTGTCTATCTATTATTTGATGAAAGTTTCATCTTAAACATGAAGTGTACTTTTGTATACAAACATTCCTGCCAAGGATGTGTCACACGGCCACTTCAGTCTAAAACGGTGGATCGAGTGCCGTTAGGCTCTTTTTCCATTGGAAAGAAGATCTTCTAATGCCAGTGAATAAGAAGAAATTCTAATGTGATTACCCACAAGATATAATGAGCCTCTGTCTTCAGTAACTGCATGTTATACGATTCCTGCTCTGAAATCTTCTTTCTTATTAGGGCAAAACTCAAATATAGCACAAGGCTCATGTCAATGCCCAAGTCAAATGCCACATGCTCAAGGGGCTTATTGTGTTTTTATGGCCTTTGATCTCTGTCTGTCAGTTTCTTCATCTGTCAAGCAGCAGCAACTGCGCTCAGGATAACAAACCAAGGTGAGTAACATTCCGGACAGCTGGCTGATCACAAAGAGCATTAATGTGCAGCTGCATCCATGTTTTATATTATAAGTAAGTGTATTTTTAGTGTGTTTCAGTCAGTTCTGTATATTTATATATGTGTATTCTTTTACATGACAATTGTGATGGTTTCTTCAGACCTTATTTGATGCATGTGTTGCAACTTGCATTACTAGTTATGTACATGTAAACACTAATTGTCTGTGGACTATTTTTGATATATCACCACTAATGTGTTTGGCTTGATTTGTATACTGTGATCGACTCATTTTGTAATCTGCTTAACATGTTTCTCATCATTATCAAATTGTACACTATGTTGTAGATTGTTTTAGAAAATTCGCTCAAAGAATTGTCATTGTTGTCATTTTTGAAGAATGTGTGAGGGTTTGTTGGTTATAATGTTCTGTAGATACTGAAATAGATACCATTGTTGGGAGTGGGTTGGGGTGGAGGAGTGGGGGAGTGAGGGAGCGACGGTGTGGAAAAGGTCACTGGCACCTTATTAACACCATAAGGAGCCTCAAGTTGCAAAGGTGCAAACATGTTACTTGTGTTGCCAGCTCCTCAGTCATCCTTTTCCTCTGGTGCCCCAGTGATAAAACATCAGCTCATGGTGATTGCCATTCTATAGTATAAGTTAAATTAAAAATGTTTCTATTTTCTGATTTCTCTTGCTTCTATTCAAGGTATTAAATGTATTTCTGGTCTTAATCCTCCCATTTTGGACAAAAGTAAATTCAAAAATGTGGTATGGTATATTTACATAGTTTAGTTCTTGTGTTTTTTGTTTGTTGTTCTGCTTCTTATCCAAATTGTTTGACTATGCATACATAAATATACATTTGCTATATGACTGTTCTTTGCTTTACAAGTCATAACTCCTTAATAAATAGAAGACCCCATTTTATATGCTTTCTTTTTAATAAGTTCCCAGTTCTTTAAAAACCCCCTCTATTCCACTTTATGACACATGATTTCTGTATTTGCGCAACTTAAGTTTAACTTTTTCATACTGAAAAATGTAAATGTTCTGCAGCATTTTCTCTCACTTTGCCTTGTGTAAAATAGGACAAGTAGCCTTTGTAAATAGAACGTAAATGATGAAAAGCAATTGAAAAAGCCAAAAACATTAAATTAAATCACTAAATCTGCTCCTTCATGCCACTTGAGAGAAACACCAAACAAGTGATTTTTAAGAAACACATTTTCTTGGACAAATTGAAAAGAAAGTTAGTGATATGACTGAAATGTTATCATCCACATGATCTCATTTGCATAATTTTAGTCAAATCAGTCACAAGATAATTCTGTCTCACTGCTAATGTAAAGAACCACAACTCTGTGGGGGATGACAAAATCTGAATCTGAAATATTTCAATATCAATTAAACAGTAACTTAAAACTAAACTAATAACTTAAACAAATGAACATTATACTTGCAAATAATACTTTATCTTTTTAATCAACTGTAGTTGTAATGAAATTTAAATTTAAAATTCAAATAACATTTTATTCATACTAGGAAGTTAGAGACGTTTCATTTTAAGTGAGAAAGACTGTTTTGTTAAATTTCCTATATGCCCAAATAATTTGGCTCCTAGCTTTATTAATACTGTAATATTATTTAGTTTTGTGCATAAGCAGCACTGTGTTCTCCTAGTAGTGTTTTATGAAAGTTCCTGCAAAGGGACATGACATTCTCAGCAGTTAAGCAGAGCTATTTTTTTTTTCTTATAATTTATAAATTCTCTTTAAAATGTATTATTATTATTATCATCATCATTATTTAATGTAGACTTTTTTTTTTTTTTTTTTTACGTCCCACAAACACACAGACATGCATGTCATTCAAGAAATGTAATCATATTGAAATATTTTCTTACTGTTAAGTTATAACATTTACAATATGACACATACAGAACAGGCAATGTAATTAAAACAATTATCATCAGCCAACAACCATTTTTAACTGTCAAGGGTTTAAAGTTATTTGATACTGGTTGCATTTTTATGATGCCCTTGCACTTGTCAAGTGGTTTTCACTACCTAGTGTCAGGTTTTGAATAGTTCTTAAGTTAAGTTACTTAAGTTAAGTATGTACATTTTAACTCTACCAGAGAAGAGAAATGTCATTGATAGTTCTGCCTACTTAAAAAAAAACATGTGGCTGCTCTATAACAGAATGCCATTATATGTTATACTTAACTTTTGTGTAGATGCCAAGTGCTCAATTATAACAGATATGACAATATGATGATAATAAATGCCTACTGATATCATTATCATAGTAATGATAATAATCACACACTATACAGTCAGCAGTATATATGCATTTTAAAACATAAAATTATATCTGTTTTCAGCTTTAAACTTAACATGTAAATTACATTCATCACACACTTACATACAACGCTATCCAGTACAATTGATTTATCAAGCTCTGAAGGCCCTCCTGTTGATTAAAAAATAAGATTTGAACTTACCTCAACTTGCTGCTTTCATTATTACAAATACAGTTTTAAACTGTTCTGTTTGTTGGCTTGAGAAATAAACAAAAACAAAGAAAAGCACCACAGAAAATCTTTGTTTTCCATTCTCCCTTTCTGACTAAAGACTAAATGAAGGCTAAATGGTAACACACACACGCACACGCACACTGATGAAATTCTCAGTGTGTGCTGCATAACACCTGCCTGCACAAAGATTTCTTATTTATCACACACAAGGGAATATTTCCTGAGCTCAGAAATGCCTTTGGTCTCCCTGAAGACTTGACAGTGTTTCATGAAAAGCAGCAGATGTTCTGTTTTGTGAACAAGTTGATAATTTGTTTTCTTTAACACTAATCTTTGCTGTTGATTATGGGATTGAATGTTTCGTGACTAAATGCTATAGATAAAAACAAATTCAGCCAGTAGTAAACCATTTGGGCTTATGTTAATTTGGACAATGAATTTATGTATATATTTATGTGTCGGTCATGGCTGAAGTTACAGGATATGTACTGTATGTACTGTATATATGTTATATATGTGTGTGTGTGTGTGTTATATGTGTTTCACATATATAACATATATTTATGTGTTTATTTGTTATCTGCCTGCTCTTGCAGAGAGTATAATAGGCTGCACATTTAATACAAAATGTAGTGCAGTCAGTGTTTACCAGATTTCCCTTCGTCACCTCCTACTTTTGATCACAGACAGGTATTACATACCGTCTGTGTAGATTCTCATTCATCCAGGTTGCCGTTATCCATAACCCACTGAGTCTGTAGCAGCTGGACATGAAGTTTTTCCTGAGGATCAGTCACTTCTCATACAAGCCTCATGGCTGCAGAGACCTCAAGAGAGGTAAAACTGTCTCACGTTTAAGTGTAAAGAACCACACTGTTAACACATAGCAATGGATGAAGCATTGCAAGCACCACACACCGATTGCATTTATCAATTATTAATCATCGGTGAACTTCTGCTGATCTCTTCTTACCACAAAAAAGAATAGAATGGAAGTTAATGAGATTATGAAGGAGATTATGATTATGATTTGGTCAATCATGACAGCATTAAATGCCTTCTCAGTGTAGACTTTCTTTCAGAGGTGCTTAGTAACAGGATGCTGAGGAACATCTGACATGTAATTAACAGAAGCCTTCAATGCATTTGTAAACAATTGCAATAGTAAGAGCTTGGGAATTTGTGGGCTGGCTGCTATATTTGTTTAAGTCCAAATAAGTCTGTGAAGAAAGGCCAGGCATATTGAATGTCACCTTTTATTGCAACTGAATCCCACCACAAGAGAAAACTTTCACTGTGTCCGAGGTGTCAACTTTCTTTAGCCAGAAAACACAACAGTATAATGGACTATAATGGATCTTAAATTAGCTTCAACTAAACACTTGGGCCTTTGGCTCAAAAGATTTTGTAAGACTGTCGCTCTTGAAGGCTAAGTCATGAGACACAAGTGTAGGTTTGAAAATGGAGATTGTAATTTGTAGCAAAAACTATTTTGTGTTTCACAACACAGTATTTATTTTATTCCTCCAAGTGAAACCATGCACACAAAGCATCACAACCAGAAATGCACTGTGAACCCAGTGGTAAGACTTTGGACAGGAATTTGAAATCCTAATCTGGGGTTTAATCTAATGTTTGTCTTTTTTTATGATACAGGATACAGTGACAACAGTTGTGATGATGGAATTGGGAAGACATCTGATACCATTCTTCTGAGACAAGCTCAATGACCTAAACAGGAGGGTTGTTCCTCTGTGATGGCCACAGATTTCAGTATAAAAGGGGGGACTCCCAGGCTGCACAAAAGCTTGGAACAGGAAGGCTACCAAAGAAGGTGAGTCCACGATCACACTTTTTCTTCAATCTGTGGCAGAAGTTGATTAGTTTCATCAGTTTTTTTTTCCTTCTAATTCCAAATTGCGTTTGAATTTTTAGCATCCACTCAGCAACTGCATCACCTAGCAACAAACAGGTAAATAACACTTATGCAAATAGGGATGATGCGAATGTGTTAATCACTTTCTTTTTATAAAATCCAAGGGTTAGGTCTTTGTATACCAATGAAGATATTTTGTTTTCACAGAGTCACCATGAGTCTGGATCCAGAAATGGAGTGTTTTGGCCCGGCGGCCATATACCTCCGTAAACCTGAAAGGGAAAGAATAGAGGCTCAAAACACCCCCTTTGATGCCAAAACAGCCTACTTTGTTGCAGAGCCATCTGAGATGTATGTAAAAGGCAAAATAGTGAAAAGGGAAGGTGGCAAAGCCACTGTGGAAATTAAGGGTGGGAAGGTTTGTACAAGCAAAATAATGACTGTCCCTTATTTTCCCTTCATTTTAATGATGATGCTCACTTTCACTACTAATCTTACACTGTATCCACGCAGACACTCACTGTTAAGGAAGATGACATCTTTCCCATGAACCCTCCAAAGTTCGATAAGATTGAGGACATGGCCATGATGACCCACCTCAGTGAACCTTCTGTGCTGTATAACCTCAAAGAGCGTTACGCAGCTTGGATGATCTATGTAAGACCAGTTTGAATATGAAATAATGAATATCTTTCTGTACTCTGTATATAACCCACACTGTGTCTTCTTCTTCTGAATACAGACCTACTCAGGGCTTTTCTGTGTCACTGTGAACCCCTACAAGTGGCTCCCAGTGTACGATGCAGTGGTTGTAGCTGGATACAGAGGGAAAAAGAGGATTGAGGCTCCACCTCACATCTTCTCCATCTCTGATAATGCCTACCAGTTCATGCTCCAAGGTATTAATCTTTTTTTTTTTTGCTAAAAAGTGTTCTGAATATCCTCTTCACATGGTTTACTGTATTACATTCTCTCAACAGATCGTGAGAATCAGTCGATCCTGATTACGTAAGTCTCCACTGTAAAGAGAGACAACCTGCTACCATGCAACTGAAACTGGTTGTTTCGATATTGTATTGTCTCAGGCTTAAGTTTTGTGTAAGTCAGACATACAGTAATACAGGCCATATAATTGTATAACATGACTCATTTTAGTGGAGAATCCGGTGCAGGAAAGACTGTCAACACCAAACGTGTCATCCAGTACTTTGCGACAATCGCAGCAGCTGGAAGCAAAAAGGCTGAGCACGTTCCTGGAAAAATGCAGGTATATCATGTCATCTATTTTTTATGTAAACAACCAAAGCAAAATACTAAAACATCCATGTAATCACATTCTCAGGGGTCACTGGAGGATCAAATCATTGCAGCGAACCCCCTGCTGGAGGCTTATGGAAATGCCAAAACTGTGAGGAATGACAACTCATCCCGCTTTGTAAGTTTGCAGTATGACAAAATCCTGCTGCTCCAAAGTATTATCTGTTTTAACCTTGTCTTTTACCCACTGTATTTATAGTTTGTCAGACTTCTTTAAATTCTCCTCTGCTGGCTCTCCCTATCTAGTGCATTTGCAAAGCTGCGTTTCTCCACACAGTTTGAGTTTGAAGTATGTAAAGGATAATGCAGTAGTCCTTTCACTTCTATGCCCTCACTTGTGACTTATTTCAATTGTAGGGCAAATTCATCAGAATCCATTTTGGAACAACTGGAAAGTTGGCCTCAGCTGATATTGAAACATGTAAGCGTCCAGCCCTTTTTATCCAGAAGATTTGATGAAAGGACAAATCGAAAATTACCCTGTTTTCTTGTTTTTTTTTTTAGATCTGCTGGAGAAATCTCGAGTGACGTTCCAGCTCTCTGCCGAGAGAAGTTATCATATCTTCTATCAGCTCGCAACAGGCCACAAACCTGAGCTTATAGGTGAGCAATTTAGCCATAAAGTTAATCATTTTATAGAATAAATATTTGCGCTACCTGAGACTGTATAATCAAGTACCATGATTATTTTTCAGAGGCTCTTCTCATCTCCACCAACCCTTATGACTTTCCCATGATCAGTCATGGTGAAATCACTGTGAAAAGCATCAATGATGTGGAAGAATTCATAGCGACTGATGTGAGTAAACAGGCAGGAGAAAATGAAAGAGTAAAAGTTGCACTGTCGTTATTTTTTGAACCTTCCTTCTGCAGACTGCTATTGACATCCTGGGCTTCAGTGCAGAAGAGAAGATGAGCATTTACAAGCTGACCGGAGCTGTGATGCATCATGGAAACATGAAATTCAAGCAGAAGCAGCGAGAAGAACAGGCCGAGCCTGATGGCACTGAGGGTAAATAACAGGTTATAAGTTTCTTTATAATCCTTTGTTTTTAATGACATACTGTAGTTTTTCACAGACCATTTAATCTGATATCCACTTTGACATACAGAGTCTTGACTGTATGATGAGTGATGGTTCCACTCTTGAGAATATGAGGGTAATTAAAAAAGTTATAGTCACCCAGAAACAATGGCTGTAAGCCATTTTGGGGAAATCTCATTTGCTTAGGCAATGATTTTTAGAGTGTTAAGGCATTAACTACTGTCAAGTATCTGGGGTTCTGGGATGTTGTATTGTAAAAGTTAGGGTATTCAGAGTGAGTCAGGATGTTTGGTTTCCCTGGCTGATAAACAGGTAAAGAGTTCTAATGACTGAAGGCAGATCAGAATCATAATGTCTTGGGTTTCCTTTTTTTTTTTTTTTTTTTTCTATGAAAGAAAAGGACATTGTGGTGAAAGCCCGAAATCATTTCTGCTTTATATCCGACACATCAGTGGAATTTGCTGAAGGAAGAAACATTTTTGAAAATATACTCATGTTCCTGCCAAGAATTAGATGAAAAAAGACCGGCACCATTCGGTACAATATACATTAAAAGTTGGCTGATGAACAGGTAAAGAGTTCTAATGACTGAAGGCAGATCAGAATCATAATGTCTTGGGTTTCCTTTTTTTTTTTTTTTTTGCAGAGGCTGATAAAATTGCTTACCTTATGGGCCTGAATTCGGCTGATATGCTTAAGGCCTTGTGTTACCCAAGAGTCAAGGTTGGCAATGAAATGGTGGTTAAAGGTCAAACTGTACCACAGGTAATTTATATTAACATACTATACTATGAACATAATATGTATCTTTGGTCTCACATTTTATTACAATGTCTAAATATATTGAGGAATAAGATAGAACACCTAAACCTGCATGACAAGATTTCACATTCTTTCCACGTTTAGGTACATAATTCCGTCATGGCTCTCTCTAAATCCGTCTACGAGAAAATGTTCTTGTGGATGGTCGTCAGAATTAATGAGATGCTGGACACCAAGCAGCCCAGAAGCTTTTTTATCGGTGTCTTGGACATTGCTGGGTTTGAAATCTTTGATGTAAGTAAAACTTTGTGAACCACTTTTTATTCTGGTTGAATCAGTACAATAAAAGCCCTGTGTCATTTTCCTTAAAGTTCAACAGCCTGGAACAGCTGTGCATCAACTTCACCAATGAGAAGCTGCAACAGTTTTTCAACCACCACATGTTTGTCCTGGAGCAAGAAGAGTACAAAAAAGAGGGAATTGAATGGGAGTTCATTGACTTTGGTATGGACTTGGCAGCCTGCATTGAGCTTATTGAGAAGGTGAGCCACATGCTGCAGTACATTCACAAATATAGAAACTATCTGATTTGGAAGATTTTGTTTTAAATAATAATTTCCTCTGAATAGCCAATGGGCATCTTCTCCATCCTTGAAGAGGAGTGCATGTTCCCCAAGGCAACTGACATTACTTTCAAGAACAAACTGTACGACCAGCATCTTGGTAAAAGTGCCCCCTTCCAGAAACCTAAACCTGCCAAAGGCAAGGCTGAGGCCCATTTCTCTCTGGTGCACTATGCTGGCACTGTTGATTACAATGTTGTTGGCTGGTTGGACAAGAACAAGGATCCCCTGAACGACTCAGTGGTTCAACTCTACCAGAAGTCTTCAGTGAAACTGCTGGCTCATCTCTACGCAGCACATGCCTCAGCAGAAGGTACAAAAGAACATTTAGGATGGACATATGCAACATTTTCATTCGCAGAGGGGAAAATAAGGGGTTATGACATCAGTACATAATTGCTAAGTAAAAATAAAATCATAAATGCTTTTCACAGATGGTGGAAAGAAGGCTGGCAAGAAGAAGGGGGGTTCCTTCCAGACTGTTTCAGCTCTCTTCAGGGTAATTTTTATTTTATTTTTTAAGATGCTTTTTAGCACATGTTTCCATTCGTGCATGATCTTGAATATACTGGTTTATGTATATTTCTACCTGGTCATATTCATTCCCTAAATGCACATTGCTGCGGTTTATAGTTTTGCGTCGATCAAAATATTATATAGTCATGTTAATGCCATTTTTTGACGTAGATATTATAAATTCCGTGTTCATAGGAAAACTTGGGGAAGCTGATGACCAACTTAAGGAGCACTCACCCACATTTTGTGCGCTGTCTCATTCCCAACGAATCAAAAACACCAGGTAGGTCCCATAAAGTGTCATATTTGTGCCAAAAAATGTGCATTGTATATTAAGTCAATTCACATTTACCCACAGCAGTTCCAGTTAGACAGGACTTCATGCAGTTTCTTTATTTAATGATCTCATGAGCCCATATCTCAATGATATACTTGTAAATTCATTCACCTACTGTACAAGTAGCCTACAGCTGTTGTGATAAGGCAAAATGATGACAGATGTTACAATTAACCAGGATAATTCACTTACCATATTAAAACAAAACCTATGAGATGTGCAGGGATCTTCATGTTTAGGACATGTGGTGTCCCTGTTACTGTTTCAGGTCTGATGGAAAACCACCTGGTCATCCACCAGCTCAGGTGCAACGGTGTGCTGGAAGGTATCAGGATCTGCAGGAAAGGTTTTCCCAGTAGAATCCTCTATGGTGACTTCAAGCAGAGGTACAGTCGCTGTTTATTTACCTGTCTGGCCACGTGATTGTGCTTTTTGGATATTCAGATTAAAGCTATTTTTTTCCAGATACAAAGTACTGAATGCCAGTGTCATCCCTGAGGGGCAGTTCATTGACAACAAGAAGGCCTCAGAGAAACTGCTGGAATCCATAAGCGTGGACAAATCACAGTACAGATTTGGCCATACCAAGGTAAATAAACAGACTTTTTTATAACCATGGAGGAATATAATCACAATGTATTTAAAAAAAAATAGCCTTTTGGTTAAATCATTGCCATTGCCTCTAAATAGGTATTCTTCAAGGCTGGACTGCTGGGCGTACTTGAGGAGATGAGAGATGAGAAACTGGTCGAGCTTGTCACAATGACGCAGGCTCTTTGCAGAGGTTTCCTGATGAGACAGGAATTTGTCAAGATGATGCAGAGAAGGTGGGTTTATGACAGACCATCAGTAAATTGCGGCATTTTAAGCATTTCAAATGAAAGAAAATAAAAGTAGATTCTTGGTATCAGAAAATGGGTGCTTTATATGTGTAAGGATACATTTATCAATCAAAACAAAATAACCTGCTTATAATAATGAACATACTTTGTCTGAAAGTAAATAGCTGTTCCAGCTGTACTATCAGGAACACAGATATTATAGTGATTCTTTTTACATGCTACTCAGTTGTATTTTCAATACTGACCCAAATCCACTTCATGAAGCTGGTATGACTTTATGTTACCTGTTTGTTTTCTTGGTCTTTTGTTTCTTGCACCCGAGCTTTACCTTTTGCCTGATATTACTACTGATTATCACTGCAGCAACCTCTCCAATTATATCTCCTCATAATTTAATGAGCATCTTTCTGTGTGTGTATTTTATGAAACAGAGAAAGTGAACTTAACTTTTTTCCCTCTTTTGTATTCTAAGGGAGGCCATTTACTCTATTCAGTACAACATTCGCTCGTTCATGAATGTCAAAACCTGGCCATGGATGAAGCTGTACTTCAGAATAAAACCTCTTCTGAAGAGTGCAGAAACTGAGAAAGAGATGGCCCAAATGAAAGAGGACTTTGAAAAGACCAAAGAGGAGCTAGCAAAGGCTCTGGCCAAGAAAAAAGATCTGGAAGAGAAGATGGTTTCTCTCCTACAGGAGAAAAATGACTTGCAGCTGCAAATTCAGGCTGTAAGTTCTATAAAGAGAGGACATTTACAGTATTTGAAATATTTTTAGGTTTTGACAGTTCCAAAATATTCAGTTTAATTATTAACCTGTGTCATTGTAAATCTAGGAAGGTGAAAACCTTGCTGATGCTGAGGAAAGGTGCGAGGGGCTCATTAAATCAAAAATCCAGCTCGAGGCTAAAGTCAAAGAGACAGCTGAGAGACTGGAGGATGAGGAGGAGATGAATGCTGAGTTGACTGCAAAGAAGAGGAAGCTGGAGGACGAATGCTCTGAGTTGAAGAAAGACATTGATGACTTGGAGCTCACACTGGCCAAAGTGGAAAAGGAGAAACACGCCACAGAGAACAAGGTGACAGCCATAAATTCAATTGACCAACTGTTACAATTTTACATATACATTGATCATATATTTAAACTAAACTAATTCAAACATGTAAGGTTAAAAACCTGGTTGAAGAAATGGCTTCTCAAGATGAGACCATTGCCAAGTTGAGCAAAGAGAAGAAAGCCCTCCAAGAGGCCCATCAGCAGACGCTTGATGATCTGCAGGCAGAGGAAGACAAAGTCAACACTCTGACAAAGGCCAAAGTGAAGCTGGAGCAGCAAGTGGACGATGTGAGTTTCTCTGTTTAAATCAACAAGGGTTCTGTTCAACAAATGTGCATTTTAGAAGCACATTAAAATGACATTTGGATAAAGTGGATATGCATACAGATAATGCAACTAGTCAAAATGATATTCATGACAGTACTTTACATATAAATGTCTAGCTTGAAGGTTCCTTGGAGCAAGAGAAGAAGCTTCGTATGGATCTTGAACGAGCAAAAAGAAAGCTCGAAGGAGATCTGAAACTGGCCCAGGAATCCATAATGGATCTGGAGAATGACAAGCAGCAATCTGAGGAGAAATTAAAGAAGTATGTAAGACTGACATTTTAATTTATGCCCCCACATTTCATAAAATAGTTGTATGACTAATGCTTTGTTGATTATTTATTGGTGTTGAAGGAGAGACTTTGAGATGAGCCAGCTTCTCAGCAGGATAGAAGATGAACAGGCTTTAAGTGTCCAGCTTCATAAGAAAATCAAGGAACTGCAGGTCATTTTTGAATGTGTTTGGGCTTTGTTTGTTGATTCTGTATTGATTAAAAAAATACTTTTACCTTAAACCTCCTAACAGAAAGACTGTTTAATCTCTCTGTCATTAGGTATTATATTGTTGATTCTTTGATAATATGTGATAAAAGCAATGTCAAATATGGTGTTATTCAAAGGACTTCATACACCAAACATAAACATAATGCACTTTTCTTGTATGGCAGGCTCGTATTGAAGAACTGGAGGAGGAGATTGAGGCTGAGAGAGCTGCTCGGGCCAAGGTGGAGAAGCAGAGGTCTGATCTCTCCAGGGAACTTGAGGAGATCAGCGAACGGCTTGAAGAAGCTGGAGGAGCCACATCTGTGCAGATTGAGATGAACAAGAAGCGTGAGGCCGAGTTTCAGAAGCTGCGTCGTGATCTTGAAGAGGCCACCCTGCAGCATGAGGCTACGGCTGCAGCTCTGCGCAAGAAACAGGCTGACAGTGTGGCAGAGCTGGGAGAACAGATCGATAACCTCCAGAGAGTCAAACAGAAGCTGGAGAAGGAGAAAAGTGAATTCAAGATGGAGATTGATGACCTTTCAAGCAATATGGAGTCTGTCGCCAAATCAAAGGTAGCATTTACAAGAAATGTTTTGAATAAATAAAAAAAAAATTACAGCAATGTAATGTTATTGTTTGTAGAAACATTTTGCCATTTGGCTGATCAAGTTTCTCTCTCCATGTTAATTTATGTAGTCCAACCTTGAAAAAATGTGCCGTACTCTTGAGGATCAGCTAAGTGAATTAAAGACCAAGAATGATGAACACATGCGTCAGTTAAATGATATGAATGTTCAAAGATCAAGACTCATGACTGAAAACGGTGAGTGCAACATCTATAAAACAAGGCTTTAATAAAGAGGATGGATACTAATTGTATTTTGTCTATCAGGGGAATTTGGTCGTCAGTTGGAGGAAAAGGAGTCTCTTGTTTCACAGCTTACGAGAGGCAAACAGGCCTATATTCAACAGATTGAGGAGCTCAAAAGGCACTTTGAAGAAGAAGTCAAGGTACTACATTATACCCCTGGTGTATGTTGCTAAAACTATCCAGATTTTAGGCTTTTTTGTAAAGAGAAATGTGAATAGATTTGTAATTAAGTTGTATTATATCATTATTAGGCCAAGAATGCCCTGGCTCATGCTCTTCAATCTTCACGCCATGACTGTGACCTGCTCAGAGAGCAGTATGAGGAGGAGCTGGAGGCCAAGGCTGAGCTGCAGCGAGCGTTGTCCAAAGCAAATAGTGAGGTGGCTCAGTGGAGAACCAAATATGAGACTGATGCCATTCAACGCACTGAGGAGCTGGAGGAGGCAAAGTAATGCAATGTGTTGAAATTGCACTGTTTCCAGATGCACTGATTTTGTAACTCATCATAAAATCTATACTGTAAATGTTTAAACAGGAAAAAACTTGCCCAGCGTCTTCAAGATGCAGAGGAAGCCATTGAGGCTGTGAATGCAAAATGTGCCTCTCTGGAAAAGACCAAACAGAGACTTCAGGGTGAAGTGGAGGACCTGATGATTGATGTGGAGAGAGCTAATGCTCTGGCTGCAAACCTCGACAAAAAGCAAAGAAACTTTGACAAGGTTGGATTTCTTTTATTTTATATAACTGTTTTTTACTCGTAACATGAAGTGACAAAAACACTCACATTTTTCGTTATACTTTGAGGTTCTTGCTGAGTGGAAGCAGAAGTATGAGGAGAGCCAGGCGGAGCTGGAGGGAGCTCAGAAGGAGTCTCGGTCAATGAGCACGGAGCTGTTCAAAATGAAGAACTCATATGAAGAAGCTCTGGATCACCTGGAGACACTGAAGAGGGAGAACAAGAACCTGCAACGTGAGGCTATAAATCCTGAATGTTACTGTTAGAAAAAAGATAAATACATCTATTATATTAAAATATTACAGATTGTATTCAAGTAAATGTTACATTACACTCCTAACACTTTAAGCATTACTTGATTTTTTTTGTTGTTGTTGTTTTTTCAACAGAGGAAATCACTGATTTGACTGAACATATTGGTGAATCAGGAAAGACCATTCATGAACTGGAAAAAGGAAAAAAGTCAGCAGAGTCTGAGAAAGCAGAAATCCAAACTGCTCTTGAGGAGGCAGAGGTACCAATATTCACATTTCAAGTGCATGTTTGTAATGTGAATACACAAGTGAGAAACTTAATTTCAGTAAATGTTGTAATTTCATAGGCTACTCTGGAGCACGAAGAATCAAAGATCATGCGTGTCCAGCTGGAGCTCACCCAGGTGAAAAATGAAATTGACAGGAAACTTGCAGAGAAGGATGAGGAGATGGATCAGATCAAGAGGAACAGCCAGAGGGTGATCGAGTCCATGCAGAGCAGCCTGGATGCTGAGATCAGGAGCAGGAATGATGCCATGAGAGTCAAGAAGAAGATGGAGGGAGACCTGAATGAGATGGAGATTCAGCTGAGCCATGCCAACCGCCAGGCTGCTGAGGCCCAGAAACAACTGAGAAACGTGCAAGGACAACTGAAGGTTAGGCATAAATATATGTTAATATGTGAATATGCATCACAACCCAACGGAGTAGCTCTGATATATGTAAACTGAGGAGCTGTCTTACTTTCAGGATGCACAACTGCACCTTGATGAAGCCATTAGAGGTCAGGAAGAAATGAAGGAACAGGTCGCCATGATGGAGCGAAGGAACAACCTGATGCTGGCTGAGATTGAAGAACTGAGAGCTGCACTGGAGCAGACGGAGAGAGGCCGCAAAGTGGCTGAACAGGAACTGGTTGATGCCAGTGAGCGTGTGGGACTACTGCACTCTCAGGTCTTATAAACTGTATTTTACAGGCACTGTTAAATTCCTGAATAGTTTCTTGAATTCAAAGAAAACTGAAAAGGCCCCTATATGTATATTTTATTTTAGAACACCAATCTCCTCAACACCAAAAGGAAATTGGAGGCTGACCTGGTGCAAATTCAAGGAGAAGTCGAAGATGCTGTTCAGGAAGCAAGGAATGCAGAAGAAAAGGCCAAGAAGGCCATCACTGATGTGAGATAGAATAATAAAAATCTAGTTTCTTTCTTCTTTCTGGTAGTGCAGTGATGTCTGTATTCATACTTGTTGTGTTTCAGGCTGCCATGATGGCAGAAGAGCTGAAAAAGGAGCAGGACACCTGTGCTCATCTGGAGAGGATGAAGAAGAACCTGGAGGTGACAGTGAAGGACCTGCAGCACCGCCTGGATGAAGCTGAGAATCTGGCTCTGAAGGGCGGAAAGAAGCAGCTGCAGAAACTGGAGGCGAGGGTAAGTCAGCTTCATGTATTAATGTTTTATTTTTTCCTTGTTTTGTTTTGACTTTATGTCAAAAACATAATGTCAAATCTATATATATACACTCATTTTTACTGGATCATTTTCTGCTAAAGGCAAAATTTTGTCTATCCTGACCAAAAGTTGATGAAATTCGGGGCATCATTGTGATCTAGGTTCGGGAGCTTGAGTCTGAAGTCGAGGCTGAGCAGAGACGCGGAGCTGAGGCAGTGAAAGGCATCCGTAAATATGAACGCAGAGTGAAGGAACTGACTTACCAGGTAAAAAGAACCCATCTAAATGTGTCATAGTTCACCTGAAGATTTGTGCAGGGTATCTTTATTATTACCTTTTGCAGTGATTACAGAATATCTAAAGATGATCTGTGACTTGTGCATCTCAAGACAAACAGGATGTAAATTATGTTTTTAACCCCTAGAGGGCATGAATCCCCACCATATACTGTATTTAAAGCAGCACTCTGTGCTTGTCATAGTAAGATGATACAGGGGACACTGCATCTAGAAAAACACTATCAATACTACAGTTATGCAGTTATTGCTTGTAATAGTATAGCGGATGTACACATGTCATTTAGAGATGTTTTTAACTCATTTTCTCTGTGGAAATTTTGGGAGGAGGAACTTTTGACTTATTTAAAAGAGATCAAGGATCCCTATAAAGGTTACGCAAGAGGTGATAGTGGAAATGTGTTTTCTTAGCTCAAGTCATAACTTAAATGTCTGTTGTCCTTCTTTCTGAAATGCTGTGAAACAGATGTTTTCAAGAATGTGCTGTGTGTTTTTAAGTAGTTTTTAGAGAAATTCCAAACAAGACGGGTTAGAGGAGCTACTTTTAGTTTTGGTCTCAGACTATACTGTGTGCTGCCTGTAGACTGAGGAGGATAAGAAGAACATTGCCAGACTTCAGGATCTGGTAGACAAGCTACAGCTCAAAGTGAAAGCCTACAAGAGGCAGTCTGAGGAAGCGGTAAGTGTGAACACAGAGCATCACTGACATCTCACGCTGCAGCACAATTTCACCACAGTGAGTGTGTTACAGTGGTAACACAATACAACCGGCAACTTTAACTTTGTCCCATCCAGGAGGAGCAGGCCAACAGTCACATGACCAGGTGCAGGAAGGTTCAGCATGAGCTGGAGGAGGCTCAGGAGCGAGCTGACATCGCGGAGTCTCAGGTCAACAAGCTGAGAGCCAAGAGTCGTGACATCGTCAGGGTTTGTGGATTTTTAACACTCTTCATTGAGTTGTAAATGAATCTAGTGCTGCATGTGTGTCACGTGATCAGACTTTGCAGCGAGTGCTTCGGCACATAATGATAAAAGCAGACGACGTTTCAGATCAGCACTAAAGTCTAATCATCTGTTCCTTGTCCCATTACACACCTTTCCTGAAAGTTTTATCAAAATCTGACCATAACTTTTTGAGTGATTTTGCCAACAGCCAGACAAAGAAACAGGCAGAAAGACAAATCACTGGAGAAAACATAACCACCGTGGTGCATGTAATAATGGATCTAGTTTTTCAGTTTTTAAAGTCATGCCTTGGAAATTAAGAGTGAAGTAGTAGTTAGCCACCAGGGGGTGACTGCACTGGCTGCATAATGAGGAGGAAGAAACCACACACTTAATCCATTGCCACAAAAAACTATTGCGATCTGATATTCTGCTGGCCCTGCACCTTCAGAAGAATAGGTGTGCTTAGGTTGATCAATAAATGCAAAATAAGCCAACTTTTTGCTTGATTTATAACGTCAGTAAACATTTTCCTAAAGGGTTAATGGTCTCAATTGCTAGTCTCAGCACTTTTTGTAAGTTCCCATTGGGAGGAAAACAGACGATAGCATAGTGCATACGAGTAGACACAATGGTATGTATGTATGGATGCAGGTGACATACGTAAATTTATGTTTACAAAAACTGACAACAAACATCAATTTTTATGTACAGTCTGCAGTTATGATCACACATTCTGTCATAATAATGATCCTCAGAAATATAATGGTTTACAGAATATTTCACTATTGTCTTTAACCAGTAACATTTCATTGTCTCTTTGTTTTGATATATAGGGAAGGGAGGCTGAAGAATAAGCATTAGTCGTAAGGAGACACATCACAAGAAATCATACAATATGATCTTGTACTTGAATGTGTAAAGACAAATAAAGCTCGCTTGCAATTCACTCTCTTATTCCTGTTTTATTTATATCTGGTAAAAATAAAAAGTCGAATCATCAAAAATATTTTATCATAAGTGCATGAATTTAAAAAAAAAAAAAAAAGGATTTGTTTTTGTAAATGTGTTGCAGTTTATCTTTGTCACTCAGAAAAACATGATTGGCAGCTGTTGCACATTACCGTGTAAAGGACCTTTAGGTTAGAGTAACTGCAAATCGTCGACTGTCTGGTGTTAATGTAACTGACAGTCTGGTGACCTGACAGTTTTCCTATGAGCTTCAGTGCACACACTGCACCACGTCAAGTCCTTGTGGTGAAAATAAACCAATTAGTGAAGACCTCAAGACATATTAGGTCTCTTAGGTTACTGTTCTGCAAGTTAACATCGAATATAAATCAGTTTTTTGGCTATTCAAAATATTTGAATAAAGTTGAAAAACATCATCTTTTCAATGAACAGCCAATTTTACGTGAAAGTCAATTCCAGCTGTACTTAATGTACATTATGTGCCAAATACTTTTCTGCCAGGTTGAAGTAACAGTACAGTGCAATAGTACTTGTACTAAAGAACAGATGTGTCAATAATCAAACCCTTGTCTTAAAACAATTTAATATTTAAAAACTCTCTTATTTGTGTTTCTGACACCCCCTGCCAAGCTCAGCTAACAACTATATGACATTTCTATGACTTTATATACTGTGCATCTTACATCCTGATCCCCATTATATATTTTTATTCCTCAAGCTATTATCATTTTAATTTATGCTAAGTCTGGATGTATCATTTGTACACAGCCGTTGGGAACTTATCTGAAAACACAGTGTGTTAAATAGAACAGGAGACTAAGACCACAGAGGAGGTCAGTGTTTTATATCAAAGGTTGTTCCACAATAAGACATGAAGCAGGGACACATGGCTGAGCGCTAAGAACATTGCTGAGGAGACAGCTATATTTGTATTTCTTCCAAATAAGAACGCACAGGCGCATAAGAGATCATGTATCACATTTTTATTTATTATATAGAGTAGTTTTGAAGCGTGTGAAGCCCTCGGTATTTAGCTCCAAGCCCCTTTCCCCATCTTTGACAGTTCAGTATCATCTTTCAGCAAGGAAAGAATTCAAACTACTACACATCATATAACATGATCTCCTCCTTGCCCCGCACGGGGAACAAACACTTGACTTAGAGGAGGTCAAGCTACAAGCCTGGCCTTGTCTTCAGTTCATCTGTCAGGACACTCAGAACAACAAGACCATTTAAAGAAAGGGTTTAAAAATACATCTGCACCCTCGAGACAACACAAGTGCCCGTCTCAAAAAACCTGGAGACTCAACTCTAGTCACCTGTTCACTGTGGATTCCACATCAGACAGTAGCGCTATAAACAACAGTTTCAGAATTTACTGTGCCCTAGACATACAAATTGGGGCACTTTATGAGTTACTATGTAGGTGATGCATTGGGGTTAAAAACATCATACAGCTGACTTGTCAACAGCAGCAGTTCCACCTATAAGGATGAAGCTGTTTCAACCTTTGATAGTGAGGAGCACAGAAGAGATGAGAAGGTCACGTCTGAGCTGCTGCCCACTGCCTGTCAGTAATGTCGAAATGAAACATGATAACTGGAAAACATGAAGGGTGAAAGTGTTTTTTTTTTTTTTTTTTTAATATTTAGTAGTTTATTATTGCAGTTATTGCAGAAACTGAATACAAGTGTTGAAGAAAATCAATAATTTTTAATATGGAATGTGATACTTCTAACTAGGGTCTGAAATTGTCTAAAATTAAATTCCTGAAACCGTTTTTATCAATTGAGAAAAAGAGTGAGTCATATAAAGTTTAACAAATGCACTTTGAATGAATTTTTAATTGTTCTGACTTAAAGTGGCACCCCATAAATCAAAATGTCACATCTCAGAGGTCATCATTAGATAACCGATGACCTTTGACCTTGTCTATACCCAGCTAGAACGCTGTTTTGGTGGTCACATCTGTCATCAGTCTGACTTATAGGATTTTTACATCATCATTATCCACAACAAAAATCTGAGCTGTGCAGTGGACTGTTAATTCTAATGTCAGAGAGTTTAAGCACGACAAAACTTGACAAACTGATAATACATTTTCTAGGTTTATTAGTGCTTTATTGTGTGTTTTTGTCAAAACAAAACCTTTTAAAATTACTTAATTGACTTCAACATGCTACACAGTGAAATTACAGTGTTCAGATCTGATTTCCCAAATGAACCAAAAAGAGCACATTTATTTTTAAATTGCACGGTTTAATGCTGAGAAATGTCAGTGTTAGACAATTTGACAACACTGACAATAATAGACGTACTGTAATCCTGCAGTCATCTGTTCACACGTATGACCAGGCCAATATGACTAAAGAGTCTTAATTATTATAGAGTAATTGCAGACATTCCTAAGAGAAATATGATGCTATTCTAGAAACATGACTGCTGTTCATAAACCAATTTAAGTACTTGGTAAAAGTACAGTCTGTCAGCTTAAATTAGGCTGATTGTGAATGATAAATCTGGGCTTCATGTCACATGTTACTGACAAATGCAATGAACCACTTGAAGTTACTGCTTTACATTTATTAAACATCTCTAACTCAAAGGGCATTGATGACAGTGTGACATTTGAAGTTTCTTCACATTAACTTAAACACAGATATCCAACTTTGGCTGTTAGAATAAAAATATATTTTTGACATGATCATTTGTATATATATATATAACATTTAATGTGGGCCAAAGGTGTGTCCAAACTGGTAGTGTATATATATATAATAAATATATATGTCTCCAAAATGCCGCCACCATTTGTTTGAAGTTATTTTCCACAGGGTGCATCATTCTATATGGCCCATTTCAAAAGATACATAATTAAATCCTGGAGAGGAAATGAAGCAGGCTATAAATATGAATATTGTCCTGCTTTCTATTGTCCTTCCTCCCTGCAGAACTAATTTAATTAAGTTTAAGTTTCGAACAACACAGACCTCAGCGACTGCCCGTGCAATCATGAGGTATCATCATTCTCACAGGTTCTTAGATTAGCAACTGCTCGATCCAATTTTGTTCCTTTGTCACAGGAAAGACTTGCAAGGCTTCTGCAACAGAATACCAGTGATATACGAGAGCTTCTCCACGGCTAAACACAGATACTCTGTAGTTCCAAGGTGCATTAAGAAGATTATTGAGAAGATCAAAACAATGTCTGCACTTCAGTAACTGATACGCCTGCCATAAGAATATTTCTACAAGGTTAAAAAATGTAATGAATTGTAAGTGTCCTTATTATTTTGTGCACTTTTCTGTTCTGCCTACATTTTATTGGCATTTGGAGATAGTTATCAATCCGACAAACGCCCATGAGGATATAATTGTCTTATAAAGACTGTGTAAAGCAGAGGCAGAAGTTCTCCTCTTCACGCATTACATATGTTAGAAAGTAGTGGCTGAGAGCAGGAAACAATTTAAAATAGTTAAGTATTATGGAATAAAGACTGAAAGCGTCTCTCTCTTGAGTGTTCTTTTCAGGTTTTTTAAAGCATCTTTGATGCAAAAACACACAGAAAAGCTTTGACACCTTGTTTAATATTCCTAAAGATGAGGAAATGAAGTAGAAAGAACTGTACTCACTCATGCACACTGTAGTGGGGCCCAAAGCAGGGGAACATTGGCTCTTTACATGTTTGGTGAACTAGTGTTTTTTTTTTTTTTTTATCAGTGCAGTGAACAGTGACATTCAGCTGCTTTGGTCCCCACTAGAGCATATACATGTACAGTATGTCCACTGTGTGTGTTTGGTTCCTTTGGTGGACACGCTCAAAGCATCTCAGAGCAGAGAATGTTTTTTTTTTGTTTGTTTTTTTAACTTTGTGAGATTTGAAACCTAATGTTTTACGACTAAGTGACTTATTTAATTAATCAAATTTGGCAAGGTGGTGAGTAAATGTGGGAATTGCCAGAGAAACCATGATGCGACATTATCACGATATTCAGGTTATGATACAATACTATTAAGATATTGCAAAATATGCAAAATATTGCGATACACATGGTCTGTAACACCTTTTATTTACATTTTTTTGGAAAAAAACATTTTTTTTTTCCAGTCAGGTGAGAAATTTATTTCATTTTTCATCTCACTACACACACTTTAAAATAAACAAATTAAAAAAAAAATGGAGCTTTTCCTTTTCATACACACTAACCAACTACTATTATTTTATTATTATATAATAAATTATTAATCATATAGTTATAATATTATAATTCACAGAGCTATGAGATATTTCCCATTTAAAGTCTGCCCATTCTTTAAAACCTACCACTATAACTCAAAGTGATCTGTAAATTAAAATTGACAGGAGATTGAACTGTTATAAACAGTGATCTGTTGATCTGTGACAGAAGATGCCAGAGGTTCCGATCAGAGGCAAAAATACTCAAGCAAATACCAGAAAACGACATGACCAAATAAAGAAAGTCATCCCTACTTAGTGTACACTGAGCTCTCTATATATAAGAAGGAAGGCTGGATTGCCCTCCTCCAAGGACTGACAGGCGACCAGTCAAGGTGAGAGAGAGTCTTTTATTAGCAGGAGGAAAGCCAACAGCTTAATGAACAATGAGGGGCATGAATGAATACTTACTGCCAGACACCACAACGAGAATACAGACCTGCTTTCCCTTTGAGCCAGGATTTTATTGCTTAACATTTTCCTTTTTTTGAATAGCAATACGATTACCGTGCATGTATGAATGTAAACTATTTGTTTCCTCTCTAGAAGCCTAATTAGACCATCAGAATCTGTTCTTCTAAGGGGAGGGAACAAGGTATGTTGTTTTATTAATCACTATTTTATTTAGTCTAATGATGTGCAGTCTCACTTCGTTATGCACTGTAAATGTGGCATCCTTATTAAATCATGTTAAATCATTTCTTCATCCAGCATTACTTATTTTTGTAGATTAAACACAAGTTAGTAGCTTACCAAAGGTGAACTGGTGTAATCCAGTGGTTTGACTAGTGATACATTTAGTCAGGAAAAGGGAAACTGGAAGTGCAGGTGATGCCATTAGTGAAGATGACATCTCTACCTATTTTGACAACTATAAAACAGTATAGACACTGAAGTGTGGCGTTGGGCTGACAAGTGATCTACTGAGGAATGAGAAACACAGAAACACATGTATACATGTTGTCTTTTGATTTAACGTGATATTAACAACGGAGAATTTCTTTAAAGTCAAATTAACATTAACAACTGCTGTGAATTTAATCTGAATTACCAGTTCAATAATCTGTATTGATTAGAGATTATATCGACAAGATATAACAAGTTTAAACAGCAAATTTATCATAAATGTAACAACTTAATCCTCAATTTTAAAACAACAATGTCAGTTGTGTTTACTCGTATTTTTAAGGTAGCAGGTGAATTTTTGTTTCTAAGTTTAACCACCTTGAAATTTGTCACAGTTGTTTAACCTTTACCTTGTGCAAAATGTACAGACAATCATTTGTGTCTCACTCTGATACAGTAAAGATTTACATCCTTAAAAGATGGACTGTTTTTTTAACATTTAACAATGTCTGATACTTTATGTCATGGAGGCTTTAACAAGAAGGAATGAGCAGCATGACGTAGTTTAAAGTAGTGTAAATGTAGCTTGTGTAATTTTGTACTTCATTTTGGCATAAAACATACATAACGATAGTATTTATGTTTGTATAGAATTTAAATGGACTTAAATAGAATTTATATTCTTTAAGTATAAAATTCACCATTTAATTAACAGTGCTTTCTTCACTACAGGGACATCCTCACTCATACAGATGTCGCATGTCATGAAACAAGGTCTTTGTCTTTTTCCCCTTCTCATACAGTAAAAGGTCACCATGAGCACAGATGCTGAAATGGAGTGCTTTGGCCCGGCGGCCATTTACCTCCGGAAGCCAGAAAGAGAGCGAATTGAAGCTCAGAACACTCCCTTTGATGCTAAAACTGCGTACTTTGTGACTGAGCCCAACGAGATGTACCTCAAGGGAAAACTTGTCAAGAGAGAGGGTGGCAAAGCCACTGTGGAAACTCTCTGTGGAAAGGTCAGAGTGACGGCACTGGAATAAAAAAATAATGCACACAATATACGCCTGCAGTGATATGATACAGTGGATGACTGTAAAATTAAATATAATAAAATAACAGTGCATGACAGTGCATGCCTTTTTTTGTTTTATATTTCATACATTAGGGAAAAGTCTGAAGATCCAAACCTACACATTCGTTGTGGGCTTTCACCAGATTATGGACACGATGATGAAATGTAACTACCTCAGTCACTCACTCACTGTTATAACTTATATCCTATGTCTTCTCTGTAACAGACACTGACTGTCAAAGACACTGAAATCTTTCCCATGAACCCTCCAAAGTTCGATAAGATTGAGGACATGGCCATGATGACCCACCTCAGTGAACCTTCTGTGCTGTATAACCTCAAAGAGCGTTACGCAGCATGGATGATCTATGTGAGTTTGAGATGCTCAGCACATGAGTAGATGAAAACATATGATTACCACAGACACATGTGTGTCAGTAATGATCCTCTCTTTCTCCACAGACCTACTCAGGGCTTTTCTGCGTCACTGTGAACCCCTACAAGTGGCTCCCAGTGTACGACGCAGTGGTTGTAGCTGGATACAGAGGGAAAAAGAGAGTTGAGGCTCCGCCTCACATCTTCTCCATCTCAGATAATGCCTACCAGTTCATGCTCACTGGTGTGTAACAGTTGTGCCAAAAAGCCTTGCATGTCTTAAAACCGGGATCAAAAAAATTGTTTAAACTCTTGAAGCTCATTTTGAGAAATGTATGAAGACAGTATCAAAAATAATACAATTGTTATAGTTCTGGCCTCAAATATTTCAAAACAAAGTGAAAACATTAATGGAAATAATAACAAAACATATTTTTTCTTTTTTTTTTCCAGACCGTGAAAATCAGTCGATTCTCATCACGTAAGTCTTGACAAAGGATTCCTCTAAATCACTGCAAGCATGATATCATTGCAAGAGAGGTTTTAACCAAATGTGTTCTTCAAACACGATGGTCTTCATGATAATTTACCTTTTTTTATCTTCCAAGTGGAGAATCAGGTGCAGGAAAGACAGTTAACACCAAACGTGTCATCCAGTACTTTGCAACAATTGCAGTGGCTGGAGGAAAAAAAACTGAGCAAATGGTTGGAAAGATGCAGGTACAGTATCTGCTTCTTTCACTTTCCAAAAAATAAAAAGTAACAATAACAAAATGACCCCAGAAAATCAGGTACTGTATAAATCCAGATTGTTGTGTTTGTATTTATTTAAATGAAGGGGTCACTGGAGGATCAAATCATTGCAGCCAACCCCCTCCTAGAGGCTTATGGTAATGCCAAAACTGTCAGGAATGACAACTCGTCGCGCTTTGTACGTGTTTATTCATCTTCTGTTTTTTTCATCTTCTGTCTTTTTTATACAAGACCAACTTTCAGTAAGATATTGACTTAAACTAATGTTTTCATTTGAACAGGGTAAATTCATCAGGATCCATTTTGCATCGACTGGGAAGCTGGCATCAGCAGACATCGAAACATGTAAGGCTTGAAATGACACAGCAGATACACTTTTTTGTTTTTTGTTCTTGTGCGTTTCTGTTCTTGGAAAATAAGTTCCTGTTGTCTCACTGGGTGATGAACAGATCTGCTGGAGAAGTCTCGAGTGACGTTCCAGCTGTCTGCAGAGAGGAGCTACCACATCTTCTATCAGCTCACAACAGGCCACAAACCTGAGCTCATAGGTGTGACATTAGAAAATAATGTCATTTTTTTCTGAAGCAAGTGATAATGTCTGTATTCTGTTGTGTTTACAAGTTTCTTCCTGTTTCTTCAGAGGCTCTGCTGATCACCACAAATCCATATGACTACCCTATGATCAGTCAGGGTGAAATCACTGTGAAGAGCATCAATGACGTTGAAGAATTCATCGCCACTGATGTAAGGACAAATTTATGATGTTTACCAAATCAGGCTTATGTTACCATAGCTGTAAATCATACTTTTATTTATTTATTTACGTTTATTTCTTTTGTCAGTGAGGGGTTTGTTCAACACTGGTGTGATTTTAGAGGCCACTACAGATGGTTGGGGGAATATAAAACAATTCTAAATACAGTATTTATTACATTTACTTGGTTGGTAAATGTGGCAAATGTAAAAGTGTTTAATAGATGCTAAATATTTGTGGATGCAGGAGAATGTTTACTCCTGACATAAACAAACGTGTTTTTTTTATTACAGACTGCCATTGACATCCTGGGCTTCACTGCAGAAGAGAAGGCAAGCATGTACAAGCTGACTGGAGCTGTAATGCATCACGGGAACATGAAATTCAAGCAGAAGCAGCGAGAAGAACAGGCTGAGCCTGATGGCACTGAGGGTATGAGATTTAATGTCATAGCACAGGTTTCAGCGAGTGATTTAGGAGTTACGATGACAAAGTCAACCTGGTATTATGGGTTTCTAAAGATGACTTGTGTTCTGTATTTAGTGGCAGATAAAATCGCCTACCTCATGGGTCTGAACTCTGCTGATTTGCTGAAAGCACTATGCTACCCCAGAGTGAAGGTCGGGAACGAGTTTGTGACCAAAGGCCAAACTGTCCCTCAGGTAAGAAGACATGGAAAGGAGCTAAACAAAGATATAATTATAATCAATGTCATACCATTCACTTGTCAATCAGGTCAACAATTCTATCAATGCTCTCTCCAAGTCTGTTGATGAGAAAATGTCTCACATCTTAGTACCATGTTTAAATATATTGAGGAATAAGAACCTGTATGACAAGATTTCACATTCTTTCCACGTTTAGGTACATAATTCCGTCATGGCTCTCTCTAAATCCGTCTACGAGAAAATGTTCTTGTGGATGGTCGTCAGAATTAATGAGATGCTGGACACCAAGCAGCCCAGAAGCTTTTTCATTGGTGTCCTGGATATTGCTGGGTTTGAAATCTTTGATGTACGTATGTTTGGTTGTAGAAACACATTCTTTCAGTGTGTCATTCCAATAATGTTTGCATTTTAATATCTGGTTGCATTAAAGCTGTGTACACACATTTTTCAGGCAATGTTAGAGAAAGCACTTGCCAGTATTTTATGTATCTTAATTTCTGTAGTTCAACAGCCTGGAACAGCTGTGCATCAACTTCACCAATGAGAAGCTGCAACAGTTTTTCAACCACCACATGTTTGTCCTGGAGCAAGAAGAGTACAAAAAAGAGGGAATTGAATGGGAGTTCATTGACTTTGGTATGGACTTGGCAGCCTGCATTGAGCTTATTGAGAAGGTGAGCCACATGCTGCAGTACATTCACAAATATAGAAACTGTCTGATTTGGAAGATTTTGTTTTAAATAATAATTTCCTCTGAATAGCCAATGGGCATCTTCTCCATCCTTGAAGAGGAGTGCATGTTCCCCAAGGCAACTGACATGACTTTCAAGAACAAACTGTACGACCAGCATCTTGGTAAAAGTGCCCCCTTCCAGAAACCTAAACCTGCCAAAGGCAAGGCTGAGGCCCATTTCTCTCTGGGGCACTATGCTGGCACTGTTGATTACAATGTTGTTGGCTGGCTGGACAAGAACAAGGATCCCCTGAACGACTCAGTGGTTCAACTCTACCAGAAGTCTTCAGTTAAACTGCTGGCTCATCTCTATGCAGCACATGCCTCAACAGAAGGTAAGATCATATTTCAGAGAACAAAATTTGCAGTGCTTGCTGATGCTGATCCTCATTAGTTCATATGAAGATTAAGTATCAGAAAACCGTTTTGACAAATTCTGTCCCAATTGTGGCCACAGGAGAGGGTGGCGGAAAGAAAGGTAAGAAGAAGGGCGGGTCTTTTCAGACGGTATCAGCTTTGTTCAGGGTAAGCATAGCAATTGTTACTTAAAAAAACCAAGGCTACATAAAACATACCTTGTTATTTAGTATTAATTAATACATTTTTTGACATATTTCAGGAGAATTTAGGCAAACTGATGACAAACCTGAGGAGCACCCATCCTCATTTTGTACGTTGTTTGATTCCCAATGAAACAAAGACTCCAGGTAATCTCCTTAGTATTCATGAATACATTTAAAAAGGCTATTGTCTTCACAAAACAAAACTGATTTTAGCATGTTATTAGGTCTGATGGAAAACCATCTGGTCATCCACCAGCTTAGATGTAATGGTGTGCTGGAAGGTATCAGGATCTGCAGGAAAGGTTTCCCCAGCAGAATCCTCTATGGTGACTTCAAGCAGAGGTAATAATAAAAAACTAATAATCATCAAATCAGACATTTGCTCCCTAACCCAGCAGTCGCCTATTCTTAAACATTTTCTTTCCAATCAGATACAAAGTATTGAATGCCAGTGTCATCCCTGAGGGGCAGTTCATTGACAATAAAAAGGCCTCAGAGAAACTCTTGGGCTCTATTGATGTTGATCACACTCAGTACAAATTTGGACACACAAAGGTAATCAACTAATTAATTATGGGTGTCCTTTAAACTGCAAATGATAATGATGGTAAGTAGAAAAAAAATCTTATGAAGACATGGTCTCTTTTAGGTGTTCTTCAAAGCAGGTTTGTTGGGTCTCCTGGAGGAGATGAGAGATGATAAGCTCGCTATCCTGATCACAATGACTCAGGCTCTTTGCAGAGGTTACCTCATGAGGACAGAGTTTGTCAAGATGATGGAGCGCAGGTATCTGCCACATTTACCTTATCTTTTAAGCCATCCAATTCATACTTATTATCAATCCAGCTTTCATAATATAAAAAAAGTGTATTATTGACTTTATTGCCTTTACCCTCAGGGAGGCCATTTACTCTATTCAGTACAACATTCGCTCCTTCATGAATGTCAAAACCTGGCCATGGATGAAGCTGTACTTCAAGATTAAGCCTCTTCTGAAGAGTGCAGAAACTGAGAAAGAGATGGCCCAAATGAAAGAGGACTTTGAAAAGACCAAAGAGGAACTAGCAAAGGCTCTGGCCAAGAAAAAAGAGTTGGAGGAGAAGATGGTTTCTCTCCTACAGGAGAAAAATGACTTACAGCTGCAAATTCAGGCTGTAAGTTTGATAGAGATGGCAAAGTTGATATTTCAAGGATCCTGGATTTTAAAAAATAAACAGTATTTTGTTTGTATGTCACTGTAAATCTAGGAAGGTGAAAACCTTAATGATGCTGAGGAAAGGTGCGAGGGGCTCATTAAAGCAAAAATCCAGCTCGAGGCTAAAGTCAAAGAGACAGCTGAGAGACTGGAGGATGAGGAGGAGATGAATGCTGAGTTGACTGCAAAGAAGAGGAAGCTGGAGGACGAATGCTCTGAGTTGAAGAAAGACATTGATGACTTGGAGCTCACACTGGCCAAAGTGGAAAAGGAGAAACACGCCACAGAGAACAAGGTGACAGCCATAAATTCAGTTTACCAACTGTTACAATTTTACATATACATTGATCATATATTTAAACTAAACTAATTCAAACATGTAAGGTTAAAAACCTGGTTGAAGAAATGGCTTCTCAAGATGAGACCATTGCCAAGTTGAGCAAAGAGAAGAAAGCCCTCCAAGAGGCCCATCAGCAGACGCTTGATGATCTGCAGGCAGAGGAAGACAAAGTCAACACTCTGACAAAGGCCAAAGTGAAGCTGGAGCAGCAAGTGGACGATGTAAGTAGTAAAAACAGTCAGTGATTTTGATTTCTGTGAAAATATGTTGCACTATATTCATTCCGCACCTTTGTTAAAACAGCTTGAGGGTTCTCTTGAGCAAGAAAAGAAGCTTCGTATGGACCTTGAGCGTGCGAAAAGAAAGCTTGAGGGGGATCTTAAATTGGCACATGAAACCATCATGGATCTTGAGAATGACAAGCAGCAGGCTGAGGAGAAAATAAAGAAGTGAGTCAAATTATCTCAAATGTTTGATTGAACTGAATTTGTCAAGTGCAAATCTCAGACTATAGTTGTTTTGTATCCATAGAACATTTGGGTATTAAAACCGACAAATACAAATAAGATACATGAATATTAAAAGTTAAGTTAATAAAATGTTTTGCTATACAGGAAGGACTTTGAAACAAGCCAGCTTCTAAGCAAAATTGAGGATGAACAGGTACTTAGTGCTCAGCTTCAGAAGAAGATCAAAGAACTTCAGGTTGGTACAGTATCTTATCTTAGTAATCATGTCTGCACCTCACTGACTTTAGAGGATCCAGAGATATTTTAATTAATAACATAAAAATACTAAAATGTGGCTTTGTTCATCTGCTTTGCTTACATATAAATATCAGGCTCGCATTGAGGAGCTTGAGGAGGAGATTGAGGCTGAGAGAGCTGCTCGGGCCAAGGTGGAGAAGCAGAGGTCTGATCTCTCCAGGGAACTTGAGGAGATCAGCGAACGGCTTGAAGAAGCTGGAGGAGCCACTGCTGTGCAGATTGAGATGAACAAGAAGCGTGAGGCCGAGTTTCAGAAGCTGCGTCGTGATCTTGAAGAGGCCACCCTGCAGCATGAGGCTACGGCTGCAGCTCTGCGCAAGAAACAGGCTGACAGTGTAGCAGAGCTGGGAGAACAGATCGATAACCTCCAGAGAGTCAAACAGAAGCTGGAGAAGGAGAAAAGTGAATTCAAGATGGAGATTGATGACCTTTCAAGCAATATGGAGTCTGTCGCCAAATCAAAGGTAAAGTAAAACATTTCAAGAGCAGCCAAATCAACATTTCACAAAATTAGACTATATTGCAATTCTTCAACAAGTTTTGTTAACTTGAAGGTCAATCTGGAGAAAATGTGCCGCACTCTTGAGGATCAGCTGAGTGAGTTGAAGACCAAAAATGAAGAACATGTGCGACAACTGAATGACATTGGGGCTCAAAGGGCAAGACTGCAAACAGAGAATGGTGAGGAAAAATGTATTTTCTAATTGTAATTCTAATGCCAATTACATTTACATACCGCCTTAGTATTAGTTCTAATTCACTGTTGCACTGTAGGAGAAATCAGTCGCCAGCTGGAGGAGAAAGAAGCCCTGATCTCTCAGCTAACACGGAGCAAGCAGGCCTACACCCAGCAGATTGAAGAACTTAAGAGACATATTGAGGAGGAAGTTAAAGTATGTTCATATTAGAAACACTGATTAACATGTAAATGCAATGCGGCACAGCAAACATCTCAAGGCTTGAACTGAAGTGAGTCTGATTTTACTTTATAAACAAATCTTTCATTTTTTCGTTAGGCCAAAAATGCTCTGGCTCATGCTGTTCAGTCATCCCGCCATGACTGCGACCTGCTCAGAGAGCAGTATGAGGAGGAGCAGGAGGCCAAGGCTGAGCTGCAGCGAGCGTTGTCTAAAGCCAACAGCGAGGTGGCTCAGTGGAGAACCAAATATGAGACTGATGCCATTCAACGCACTGAGGAGCTGGAGGAGGCAAAGTAATGGACAGTCCTAAAATAACTCCCAAAATCTTTTCATATGTATTGGTTTGTTGATAAAACCTGTGTATTTTATACTTTAAAAGGAAAAAACTTGCCCAGCGACTTCAAGATGCAGAAGAAGCCATGGAGGCTGTGAATGCAAAATGTGCCTCTCTGGAAAAGACCAAACAGAGACTTCAGGGTGAAGTGGAGGACCTGATGATTGATGTGGAGAGAGCTAATGCTCTGGCTGCAAACCTCGACAAGAAACAGAGAAACTTTGACAAGGTTTGAATTTTATTTCTCTCCCAAGAGTTAATACAAATGCCACTAAATTACATATTACTAAACTGTAATATATGCGTCTTCTTTATGTTTTCAGGTCCTTGCAGAATGGAAACAAAAGTACGAGGAAAGCCAAGCAGAGCTGGAAGCATCTCAAAAAGAAGCTCGGTCTCTCAGTACTGAAATGTTCAAGCTGAAAAATTCATATGAGGAATCTCTGGATCACCTGGAGACCCTGAAGAGGGAAAACAAAAATCTGCAACGTATGCTGTGTTTGAAAAAAAATGCACAATATTCAGATAAGCCCAAACAAAATAACCAACTAGCCATAAAATACAGGTTGGGAAGAGTATGCCCCCATTTAGTTAACAGTCTTAAAGTGCACCTTTTATGAATTTAAACTAAAATCAATGAATAAAATAAATAACATACACTTTGTTTCTTACAGAGGAGATCTCCGACTTAACTGAGCAAATTGGTGAGACTGGAAAAACCATTCATGAATTGGAGAAAGCGAAAAAGACTGCAGAGACAGAGAAGTCCGAACTCCAAACTTCACTTGAAGAAGCTGAGGTACTGTCTGGCAAAATATATTTTATTAAACACAATGTAAATCGTGCTGTAGCAGTACAACAGAGATTTGTTTTTTTGTGAAGGCTGCCCTTGAGCATGAGGAGTCCAAGATTCTGCGTATTCAGCTTGAGCTCACCCAGGTTAAGAGTGAAATTGACAGGAAACTTGCAGAGAAGGATGAGGAGATTGAGCAGATCAAGAGGAACAGCCAGAGGGTGATCGAGTCCATGCAGAGCACTTTGGATGCTGAGATCAGGAGCAGGAACGATGCCTTGAGAATCAAGAAGAAGATGGAGGGAGACCTGAATGAGATGGAGATTCAGCTGAGCCATGCCAATCGCCAGGCTGCTGAGGCCCAGAAACAACTGAGAAACGTGCAAGGACAACTGAAGGTATGGTGCAGTACCAGAGAAACTGTAGGTAAAGTTTACTTTATTTCTACTGCTTTACAAATATGTATTTATGATTAATTCAGGATGCTCAACTGCACCTTGATGAAGCCATTAGAGGTCAGGAAGAAATGAAGGAACAGGTCGCCATGGTGGAGCGAAGGAACAACCTGATGCTGGCTGAGATTGAAGAACTGAGAGTTGCACTGGAGCAGACGGAGAGAGGCCGCAAAGTGGCTGAACAGGAACTGGTTGATGCCAGTGAGCGTGTGGGACTACTGCACTCTCAGGTAATAAAAAGCTTAAGCAATTAGAAATTCTTGTCAACAACAAAATACAGTGCTGCACATATCAAAAAATTCTTTTTCTTAGAATACCAGCCTCATCAACACCAAAAAGAAGTTGGAGGCTGACCTCATTCAGGTCCAAGGAGAAGTGGAAGATGCTGTTCAGGAAGCAAGAAACGCTGAAGAAAAGGCCAAGAAGGCCATCACTGATGTGAGTCATCCTAACACGTTTATACAGCACCCATTTCTGACAGTCAAAAGAATATTAAATCTTCTCCAAATGTCAGGCTGCTATGATGGCAGAGGAGCTGAAGAAGGAGCAGGACACCAGCTCTCATTTGGAGAGGATGAAGAAGAACCTGGAGGTGACAGTGAAGGACCTGCAGCACCGCCTGGATGAAGCTGAGAATCTGGCTCTGAAGGGCGGCAAGAAGCAGCTGCAGAAACTGGAGGCGAGGGTAAGAGGCATGTTGATCTACCACTTCATGTTTACTGTGCAGCAGGACAGCATTTTGCCTTTTAAGAATCAATCCATTCTCCTTTTTCATTCAAGGTTCGTGAATTGGAGGCTGAAGTTGATGCCGAACAGAAGCGAGGGGCTGATGCCATTAAGGGAGTTCGAAAATATGAGAGAAGAGTAAAGGAACTCACCTATCAGGTCATCTGCTTTTTAATTTATTGATACATTTACAACACATATCAAGTTATCATAATGATATATAGGAATTAAAAGTAACTGTTTCTGATACAATGTTCTTTCTTCTTATTTAACACAGACTGAGGAGGATAAGAAGAATATTGCTAGACTTCAAGATCTGGTGGACAAGCTGCAGCTCAAAGTGAAATCTTACAAGCGACAGGCTGAGGAGTCTGTGAGTAAATTTGGTTTTCATTACGGTACATTACATGTCAAATTACATGTCATTCAACCGGCTTTAACGTCACTGTGGCTTATTATACAGGAGGAGCAGGCCAACACTCACCTGTCCAGGTACAGGAAAGTTCAGCATGAGATGGAGGAGGCTCAGGAGCGAGCTGACATCGCTGAGTCTCAGGTCAACAAGCTGAGAGCCAAGAGTCGTGACATTGTCAAGGTAAATACACAACGACTTGAGATTGATTTAGTTTGAAAAAAAGTTTTTAAAATTTCGATTATCTGGCTACATATTTTACATGACTTTGTTCTGTCATTTCAGATCAAGGAAGCAGAGTAAGGTGGAACAGTACAAAACAGCAACAAGTAGTCATAAAATATGAATACCTTGTTACTGATTTGCTTCAGCATGTTAAGCATGTTGTCTGTGATAACCAAAAATCAATAAAAGTAGATTATGCTGCATTTTTTGTGTCTGGTTGATTATTTTTAAATGACTGGTTTACTGTTTGGTTATTGGTTTTCCGAGATTTAAAAAAGACACAGAAAGATGAACACACACATACTGGGTGTAGGAGCCATTTGGCCTCTTCCCTGTTTAGGTTTATGTGTCCACTAGGTGGCATAGTGGTGTAACTGGGGGTCATGCCAATATAGGTGGGAACTGTCATTCAGGTAAGAGGAGTTGCTTGACGGAAGGGAGCACACAGTTTTTAGACCGCTTACGCGTGTGCTGTGTTGCACTGTCGCTTGTATATTGTGGATTTATTCGACTGTATGCACTGGATTATTGGAGTCTCGGTGAGCTGCAATAAATACACCGACGTATAAGACGTTAAGCCTGTTTATTTCCATAAGACACATATTCAGTGGCTAAAGCTAAGCGTGTCAAATAGGTGCTCGTCTAGCATCCCCTCAGGGGCTTCAAGTACTTGGCTTAGCCTCTACATTCGAGTCAAAAAACGACGCTGAAGGAGTTTGATCACACGCCGAAGTGGAACAACGCCGTTCGCGTTCGGATGGGAGCTAAGACTAAAGCTTGCTGCTTGTACTAGGCCGATGACGGCGGGCCTACATCTAACGCCTGGGATTTTACTTCACGCTTGTTTGGATTAATACAACAGCCGTCAGCACAGCAGAGGACAACGCTGATACACGCTGAAAGTCTACATATTCTTCGGATGGCACCCAACGCGAGGTAGGCCTAAATGTAGCGCTACTTAGGAATGAATGGCCACTCAGTTTGTGTGCATATCGCGGGGCAAAATCCAATGCATTGGTGACACTCGGGGCGGGTAACTTGCGTCGTTATCCTGTTGAGAACTCTGCTACGTTGCTACTTTGTTGCGAGCTTTGTTGTGAACATTTGAACTAAGAAATGCAGTCGCACGAAACCTCGGACAGATTTACCGGGTCGTCCACCGAGTTGAACAATTTTGAACATGGCGTTGATAAGCAAAAGGACAAAGAGAAGCGTGTTGTTAAATTAAGTGCTAAAGCATTTGCTGAGAAACTCGAACGTCTGCAAAATGAAAGGAAAACTAAGTTAAATAAGGCAGGCAAATTAAGAGATGTGTTGCACAGTCTCATGAAGAAAAAAAGATAAATTGCAGGTTGAATGTGTTTTTAATGACTTTGTTAAATTTATGCGATGAAACAAAAAATGTTCATGCGTCTGTGATGAGTATGTTGCCTGATACTGAACAAGAGAAACATGATGTGTGGTTCAAAGCCAAAATGATTGTCAATAATGATTTTATTTCTAAGTTGGAATTGTGGGTGTCCAGTACTGATCAAAGTGTAATTTCTGATTCTGCTGTTAGCAATACTGATGGTGGTATTAACCCAGAGGACAGTATTTCAAATGTGGCCAGTAAACGTTCAGGGAAGAGTGTGGCTAGTAGCAAATCAAGCACTTCTTCCTCAAAAATTAAAGCAGAAGCTGAGAAGGCCGCACTGCTTGCCCGTATTGCAGCTTTAAAGAGTAAGCATGCACTGGAGGTACAAGAACAGCAGATAAAGAGAAAAAAGGAACAACAAGAGCTGGAAACAATGCTTGCTGAATCTGATGCTAAACTTGCAGTGTTACAGAGTTTTGACAGCCAAAGCCGTGCTAAAGCATCTAACGCAATGAATTCTTACTTGGAGGAAAGGACTCAAAAATCAGTGCCTGCATTGGATCCAATAGCAAAGGAATAACTATAACTATACACCTCAGAAAAATCCACAGCAAGCTCAGGAGTGGTCAGTGCCAGCCAACCAACCAATATCTACCGGCGTGCAACTTCCATGGACTAACAAACAGCCCATAACTAGGCCAAAGGAGTGGACTGGTTCAAACAGGCAGAGCAATCAAAATGCCCCAGAAACAGGGCAGCAATCCATGCAAGTCAATGCACCAGCAATGGATCAAAGGCAAACAGGAGATCTTTTGTCAGTGATGCATAAACAAAATGCAATAACATCATTTGTTCAACAACAGCGATTATTGTCATTCCCAGCAAGGGATATCCCTTTGTACGATGGAGATCCTCTTCAGTATATTTCCTTCATGAGAACTTTTGAACAAGGAGTAGAGGAAAAGGCCAGCAAGAGTGATTGCCTGTACTATCTAGAACAGTTCACCAGGGGGCAGCCGAGGGAACTTGTCCGTAGCTGTCTACATATGAATTCTAATTTGGACTATGCTAAAGCAAAGCAGCTGTTGCAGAAGCACTTTGGCAGTAAATATAAGATTGTCTTGGCATACATTGAAAAGGCATCGTCTTGGCCTCAAATAAATAATGAAGACGTTAATGCCTTGTAAGCATACTCCCTCTTTTTGCAGGGCTGTTGCAATGTCATGGAGGAGCTGCAGTACATACAAGAGTTGGACATGCCAAGTAATATAAAGGCAATTGTCTTTAAACTGCCATTCAAGCTTAGAGCGCGATGGAGGACTGTTGCACACGACATACTGGAAGTGACAGAACGCAGAGCTGGTCAAAGTAGTTGAAAGACATCCGTTGTACGGCAACATTAATGACTCACCATCTGGGATGGCTGGATCAAGGGTTGTCAATAGGCCGAGGTCACATCCAGACCAAAGAGTGAAAGGAAAGAGTTTTGCTACTACCGTTGCACCTGTGGAGTCTGAAAGTGCTGGAGTCTCAGGTGCTGTTACACCTAGCCGTGGCTCTAACGTTTTAGTCTGTGCATGCTGTGTTCCACGTCACCCATTAGAGCACTGTCAACAATTCAAACACAAGAAACACAGAGACAAGTTGAACCTTATAAAAGAGAAAGAGCTTTGCTTCAGGTGCCTGAATGCTGGGCACAGGAGTCGGAACTGTGAGAAGCGTTTAACCTGTAAAATTTGCAGCAAAATGCATCCTACTGTGCTTCACATTGACAAGAATGACACAACTGACACATACTCAGAGCGTTTTAAGGCTACAGCAAGCACCTCCACAGAACCTGACAAGGATGCAAGTTCATCTGCAGCGTCTGAGACTTTTAGACATACAGGGGCCGGAATGGATCATTGTCTGTTGTCCATCCTGCCAGTCCAAGTCAAGTCTGCCAAAGGTAACCAAGTAATACAGACATATGCATTCCTAGATCCTGCAGCTCATGCAAAGGCTTTGTCTTACTGGAAAGCAAACCCAGTTCCTTTTACACACCATGGGGCAAGAAAGAGTGGTGCCAGGGTATTCACTTTATGGCTTGGAAGTGTCTGGTATCAGTGGTGACGTGCTCTATGAACTTCCGCAAACCTTTACACAGAAGATGTCCGTAAGTGCTGACAACATTGCAGCTGCTGACGACTTGGCAAAGTGGCCATACTTGGCAAAACTGGAAATTCCCAGGATAAAGGCTAACATTGACCTGTTGATTGGAAGCAACGCACCCAAGTTGTTGGAACCTTGGGAGGTCATCAATAGCAGTGGGATGGCCCCTACGCTATAAGAACAGCACTAAGACAGGTCATTAATGGCCCTCTGCGTGACTCCAGTCGGAATGCAGAGTACATGTCAGCTCTGGTCAACAGGATTTCTGTATGCAAGCTGGAGGAAATGCTGCACAACCAGTACAATCATGACTGCAATGAACGAGCTACAGAAGAGCAGGGGCTATCAAGAGAAGACAGGAAGTTCATGGAGATTATGGAACAATCTGCAAATCTCAAAAAAATCATTACCAGCTAAATCTGCCTTTTATGAAGGATGTGTGCTTGCCTAATAACTTCTCTGTAGCAAAACAAAGGGTAACAAGCCTGAAAAGGAAGCTCCTGAAGAATGAACACTTCTTTAGAGTACAGTGCCAACATCAAAGAGATGGTGAGCAACGGGTATGCAGAAGAAGTACCTCCCCAGCAGCTGAGTGGTGACAGTGGCAAGGTGTGGTACATCCCTCACCGTGGGCTGTATCATCCCAAGAAGAAAACTCTGCATGTGGTGTTTGACTGTGCTGCAGTGTTCAAGGGGACATCACTAAATTAGCAACTCTTGCAGGGTCCTAACCTCAACAGTACGTTGCTTGGAGTCCTTCTGAGTTTTAGGCAGGAACCTGTGGCAGTTATGGGCGATGTGCAAGCAATGTACAATTAAGACAACATCCCAGAAGCAGACAGAGACTTCCTGCGGTTCCTTTGGTGGCCTAAGGGTGATCTCACCAAGGAGTTGTCAGAGTTCTGCATGACTGTCCACTTGTTTGGTGCCGTGTCATCTCCGAGCTGTGCCATCTTCGCTCTGAGGAAAACTGCTGACAACAACCAGGGCGACTTTCCGGCAGAGGTTATCCAAACTGTGAAAGAGAACTTTTATGTTGACGACTGCCTGAAAAGTTTGGCATCTGAAGAGGAAGCCGTGGCAATGGTCAAACATCTGACCACGCTGTGTCAGAAAGGAGGATTTACTTTGACTAAATGGATCAGCAATAGTCACTCCGTGTTGCAAGCTCTACCAGGAGCATAGAGCTAAAGATATGAAGGAACTTGATATGGATCGTGATGAACTTCCTGTTGAGAGAGCCCTTGGCTTGCAGTGGTGCATTGAGGAGGACACTTTTACATTCAGGCTGGAGGTGTGTTAGAGGTCTTGCACCAGATGTGGAATGTTGTCTATGTCCAGTTCAGTGTATGATCCACTGGGCTTTCTGGCACCAGTACTGCTCCCTGCCAAGATCATGCTACAGGAGCTATGTAGAAGAAACTGTGGATGGGATGACACTGTACCACAAGAGCTGCTGTACCACAAGAGCATTGGACAAGATGGCTAGAGGAGTTGGATAAGCTGCCTGAGTTCAAGATCAACAGGTGCATCAAGCCTAAAGGTGAAAACATCATGTAAGCTAAGCTTCACCACTTTTCAGTGAGGAAGGTTATATCTGAATGCTGTTTCTGTAGAAGACACAATGGTCAGGCGATGGTGCAGAAAATGGCGCACCTGCCAAAGGAAAGGATTCTTCCTGAACATTCACCAATGTAGGGGTCGACTACTTTGGACCGATAGAGGTGAAGAAGGGACGAGGCACAGTTAAGCGCTATGGCGTGATCTTCACCTGTCTGTCCAGTCGGGCTGTTTATTTAGAAGTAGCCAGCTCATTGGATACAGATGCATGCTTTAACTTATTACGCCGCTTCATTTGCAGAAGGGGTCAGGTTGTTCAAATTCTGTCTGATAACGGCACTAACTACATAGGAGCAGAGAGGCGCTGTCATCCCTGAATTAGGCTCAGCTCGATGGGGATGGGATGTTGCAACAAAAGGGATCCAGTGGAGTTTTAATCCTCCAGCAGGGTCTCACTTTGGTGGTGTCTGGGAGCGTGTAATCCGCATGGTGAGGAGGATTCTCAGTTCAGTTCTGCAGCAGCAAAACTGAATGATGATGGACTCCATACAGTCATGTGTGAAGCTGAGGCCATCTTAAATGACCGCCCATCACCAAATTGTCCGAAGATCCAAACAACCTTGAACCCTTGACTCCTAATCATATCCTGCTAATGAAAGGAAGACCATCATTGTCAACAGCACTGTTTGAACAACATGACTTGTACATCAAAAGGAGGTGCAGACAATTCATTATATATCCAATCTCTTTTGGAAAAGGTGGATTCGTGAATACCTGCCACTACTTCAAGAGAGGCAGAAATGGAATGAACGGAGAAATAGCCTCAAGCCAGGAGATATTGTGATCATTATGGATCCTACTGCACCACGTGGTTCATGGCCACTTGCAAGAGTCTTGGAGTCATTCCATGATAAGAAAGGCCTTGTGCGCTCAGTGCGACATCATTGAAAGTTTGCTTGCTACATGAGTCAGGTTAGCAGCTAGCAATGTTTTGTGTAAATGTCCTCCCTGGGTTTATGTGTGCAAAAAATGGTGTATTGCTTATGTGTGTGTGTGTGTGTTTATTATGTACAGTTTTCTTATGGCTCCTTTTTTATGTATGGGAATTGTTATGTCTGTATTCCATTACAATTAGGGGCCGGGGTGTAGGAGCCATTTGGCCTCTTCCCTGTTTAGGTTTATGTGTCCACTAGGTGGCATAGTGGTGTAACTGGGAGTCAGGCCAATATAGGTGGGAACTGTCAAGAGGAGTTGCTTGACGGAAGGGAGCACACAGTTTTTTGACCGCTTACGCATATGCTGTGTTTACGATGCTTTGTTGCACTGTCGCTTGTATATTGTGGATTTATTCGACTGTATGCACTGGATTATTGGAGTCTCGGTGAGCTGCAATAAATACACCGACGTATAAGACGTTAAGCCTGTTTATTTCCATAAGACACGTATTCAGTGGCTAAAGCTAAGCGTGTCAAATAGGTGCTCGTCTAGCATCCCCTCAGGGGCTTAGCCTCTACATACTGTATGTACATGGCGAAGTGTTGTTTCTCAACTTTTTATACCAAGAACCACATGAGAAAATATTGAGCTCTCCCAGTGACTCCAATATGGCCAACGTTAAAATACGGTGGTGTAAATAGGCCAAGCAAAATCAGCTACAGACTTTTCAGAGGAGGCAGATTTATTCCTAATAAGATAATTTTAATTAAATTAAGCTGGAGTGAGACATAAGGTGACTCTAATTATTATTTAATTTATTCCTTAGCTCACTCCAACCACCTACCCTGGTATATACAGTAGAACAGTATTTCTGATTTACCACCAGAGGAAGCTCAAGTAGGCTACTACTGGTGGTTCACGTACCACAGTTTGAGAACCATGGCCTGAGACCCAACTTCATTCAAGTTCACTAAGTTAAGTTCTAAACTAAATTGAGTATTGAGCATTTTTCCCCTACATAAAATATATAGTAAGAACTAGATAAACTTATTTTGAGCATGTATTGTGATGTGATTTTAAATTATTACTTTTGTTGTAGATTCATTGTTCTACCTTACTGCTTCAACTTTCTGTCAGTCTGTCAAAGAGACAATTGGACAGCAACATAGAAATCACAAGGCACGTCTGGGGCCGAGGCCTTTCGTTATCAGTGTGGTGGAAGACCCTGGTGGCTTGGAGCCATATCAGTTTCAGCTGTTGTCTCTGGTCTCTGCAATATAAGCCCTGAGCCAAGCATGCAGTTGGAATTTTACTCCATGAAAAATGCAGCTTCATGTCAGTGTTGCTATCAGGAGTCAGACGGACCATCCTGCCATCTGCAGGCGATCTGTGTTATAAACTCACTGGGTTTGTCTTAACAAGTCAAAACCAGATAAATAGTTTCACATGATTTACTTGCTTTAAGTGTGGGGTGGAAGAAGAAACTGAGGAAAGGGCAGAAAAGGGAAGATGGAAGAGGGGAAAATGCCGACTGAGTGTTTCATATGTGTTTGATGAGAAATATGAAAACAAAAATGACATGACATGGAAATTCTAATATGCAGTTTCCTACCAAGATAGCAGACCATTTTTTTTATTAGTTAAAAAAAAAAAAAAAAAAAAAAAGGAGGAAAGTTCACAGGCTGCTGACTGTAACCGGCAAACTTGATCTTCTTTCTCTAAAAAAAAAACAAGATGCCGCAGGATGTCACATATGGATGTGTTGACACTATAGTGTTCCGTCACATATATGTTTAGGTCAGCAGAGGTCAGTATTGTACGGTGAACAGGCTGGTGTCAGGAGGGAGGCTCGGGCAGATATGACGGTTTTACTCACACCATATGCACAACCAGTGTTATTTTGTGTTCACATATACGCGTTTCGTTTCTGAAGGGCGATGGTTGCACTCAAACGACGCTGCGTGGTGTTTATGGAGCCGCCTTCGTGCAAAGGAGCTCCGCCGTGGATTCGGATGCGCAGTGCGCTCTGCTGCCGCTGTTGACTGCTCTGCTGCCGCTGTTGACTGCTCTGCTGCCGCTGTTGACTGCTCTGCTGCAGTGTCCGCGGCTGCGGCTCAAAACAGATTTCACCATGCATCTCCTATGATGACTTGACTTCTCAGCTTAAACGGCAACAAATTCTCACTATGAACAACCACTGCTCTTGAGGGAGATTATTTCTTGAATTTAAAATTGCCAGCCTGCACGTCTTCCACATCTGGTTCATCACGTTGTTTTTGATAAATCAGATGGATTTTGCTGGAGAGGGGGAATCGGGTCCTTGAGTCTCTCAGAAAAATGACTGACGAGCAGGAACACGCACATACTGAGGACACGACGACCGCGACAGAGAGCGCGACCTTGCCGCTGCGGCCGCCGTGCGAACGCCTCGCCGGCCACAAGAGCAGCGTGTGTTCCCGCTCCTACTTTGTGGTGGTGATGGTCTTTTTTCACGTTTACATCATTAATGTCATAGCACTGTTGTTTTACGTGCACTACAGCAGCGGGCAGGAGGACGCGAGTCTGAGGCGTGACGCTGCAGGCGATAACCGGCCGCGCGCAGAGACGCGACGTTCGCCAGCGAAAACGGATTTATTGCGAGATGTGTCTCTCAAGAGAATCGAAGGGATAAGAGTGAGTAAAGAATGACGTGCATCACTACCTCACCTCGATCTCTCGGTGTCTGTATCCCACCCACTGACTGACAGTCAAAACACCAACACTTGTGTGATTTTTTTTTTTTTTTTTTTCCTCCAGGTGGGACATGTTCAGAGGGTGACACTAGTCCCAGGAAAAGTGCATGAAATGCGGACTCTGAGTCTGAAACCTCTGCTGTTTGGTAAGAGCCAAAAAAGCACGTGCAGGGCCGGGTCCAAGCATAGGCGTGGGTGGGTGGGGGGGTATGATTCCCTCAGTGCTCCATTTGTTGTTCCACATGATTTCAAGTATTTCATTTTATGGATTAGATTCCAGGGCTGTCGTTAGTGATGGGACAATAAAAAAAAATATTGTGATAAGTAGCGCTTAAAGTGTTACAGTTAATTGTGGTTAATTTTGTTAATGTGAAAATTGAGTATGGACAAAAGTTTCACCATGTGATTCACTATAAAGCCCCGTCTAACTCACTGACATACAGTCCTTGTGATTTGTTTTTAATGTGCCACAACGGGAAGCTGCATCTTTCATCATGACTAATTATGATTGTTCAAAAGGGTCACTGTTTACACCCCCACGACAGTGGTAGGACCCATTCTTGCTGTGGAGTGAACCACTTTAGAAAACACCTGTTGTTAATTAGTGCAGAGTTTTCATCCTCCTTGTTTGGTGTGCGTACATATGATGTATGCACATATAACATACAGTGTATTGTACTGAAGCAGTGCTTACAGTATATCCTTGTTACAGTTAAGTTTATTCACATCAGTGGGAAACATGTCATTGCCTAACTTCTTTAATTATTGCTGCTGTATGGTTACCTTAATGTTTTAATTTCTAAGCCAGTGTTACCAATATATTTTCGCATTTTTTCCTGGTGTTTTTGGACATGTGTGCCTCTGCTAAGCAAACAGTTTCTATATGCACCATTCTAATTAGACCTAATCAAGTCCTAAGTGCAACGCATGGTGTCAGCTGTTAATTTAAGTGCTCTTGCAGTGTTTAGCAGCCTGTTGGTGAACTCACCTATAGTGTTAGTTTCAGTGGAACATTTATTTTCACTGCTTATAGTTGCTTTAAGCGGGTTAAAGCATTAACAAGTAGATAATTATCTGTTTTCCTATTTATGTTAACTGATGCTGCACATACGCTATTAGATGGCCACCTTGTGGTCCTTTTGAGTATGACTTTCCATTATATGCTCCACGATAACTGTATGATTGTCCAGCCTGTGTAAGTTATTTAAGTTTTCACTGTTCTTTATTTTCTCATATGAAACCACACCTATAGAAGTACTTAGAAGTATTATGAGGTAGTGGACAAGTTCAATAAAAAGGAGTTAACCTCGCCATTGGACTGTGGTTCTGATCAATCACCTGTAGTGGTCTACTTGTCCCTGAACCAATGATCAGGAGTATCCTCAGGAAATAACAATCCAATTTTTAATGATCTTAATAAATTATTATTATTATTTTTAAATAAAAATATTTCTCTTATCTGCAATGTTTCTGACCACCGCAGTTGCAGACAGAAGGCAACGTTGGTGAGGATAATTGTGGCAAGAAATTGTCCCATGTCAAGCTGTCATTTTCATTTTTTTCCATGTTGGAACAATTTCTACGCGACATGCTATTCCTTCAAATATTTTGTACCCTTGCCTCGCCTGTGTGTTCACTCAATACTTCCACACACTGCTTTTCAGGTGCTTTGGTGTTGGGGTTGTCCATTCAGGAGGAAGGGTTGGGCTTGCTTGTGTTCACCAGTGTACCAGCAAAACAGCAAGAATCACTGTCTAAAAGCCAAGCAGATATTTTGAACGTGTGCGAGTTATTAATGTTCTAATTTGACAAACAGACGTCCAAATTTTGTTTTAAAGTGTGAGAGCTTGACTAGATTCTATGATATTATTTTGAGATACATAAACAGTGCATTTTGCAGCTTAAAGTACAGTCGTATAGGCTACATCCACACTGTTTTTATCAGAAAATATCATGACAGGCAGTGGTTTGCTAGGTGTTTTTAGATAGTACTGCTAGTATAAAATAAGGATTTCCATTATGAGACTGATTACATGATGAAACAGAAAATGAAAATAAGTGTTAAATCCAGTTCTTTGTTTAGAGCTAATAGTCCAGTTATTGCTGACAATAACATATTAGGAGTTAAACTGGGGAACTGACTATAAAGCAGTGCCAGTGTTAATAAGGAGGTTGGAAGGCTGAGCCGCAGCAGAATTTACGCTTTTTTAAAACAATGTGGATGTAGCCATAGAGTCCACCATTAAGAGTACTTAGCCTAGACGTCTGGAAGTTAGTCAACATTTCTTGCAGTAGGTACAAGAGGATTTATGACAGGAGGATTAATTATTATCAATAATTAACTTTCAGCATAATCAAATGATCTGAGGGAGGAATACACTTCTGTACCTCCTCTGTTTACAACCTCACAGTTAAATATGTCCCATCACATGCAGCTTTGGACCAATCAGACCACAGAGCAGTTCAGAGAGACAGGAGGCTTTGACCAATTACATGGCAGCTAAGAGGAAGAGCAGGTACTCCAGACTGGCTGTTTCACTATACCTACACGTACTCTGTTTACATGTAGTGTAAATTGTGCTGTCTGGAAACCGGGGCCAGATGCATAGTCTATTCTGCGAAAAAATGCAAAAATGCAATTCTGTCAGATCACTGGTTGTACATGAAATGAGTGCATGTATTCATGCCTAACATGAATATTTAAAAACTACATTTTTAAAATACTTTTTATTCAGAGATCCTACCTGCTGCAGATGTTATGCCTCCAAAGGACTAAAGCTGGTGTAGCATTACACATAATGAATACACAAAACATAGTGTATTCTTTATGTGTGTGTGCTGAGATCAATCAAAGCTGTTGGAAACTGTTCAATAAGTTCAGAGGCTGGGTGCACATCTGACCCAGTTAAGGGCCAGTGGGTTAATGAACAGAAATACATGTGAAGGCATATTGTGTGAATGATCAGAAAGCACTCACTGCAACTGGTTAAATGGGTTGTCTTCACTGGGAGCACAGTAGTCTGCAATCTGGATTATTGATTGATCTGATGATTATTTGAACTACAAAACCTCCGGAAACAAATTATCATCACAGTCTCTCAGAACCCATGGTATGGTAGTCACCCTCACATGATGAACAGGTTTACACGATATAAATCATCTGAGACAAAATGAAGCAGCAAAGCTCAACAAGGTGGCAAAGCTGAAATCACACTTCATTATTTGATTTTAATAAGTTAGTTTCCATTACAGCTATTGTAAAAATGTTGTAAAATGTAACAATGGGACAACACATTCTACTGTATGAAACAATGTGTGTGATAGAAAGTGCTGCAGTCAAAAATCGTACTGCCCCAGGAGAGTTTCCCCTGTAGCATTATCTCAGTTTCTCTGTTTCTCTGTGTTTTTCCTCTGCAGAGATTCCTGGGTTTCTGTCTGAGGATGAGTGCCGTGTTGTAATGCAGCTGGCACAGCTAAAGGGTCTAATGGAAAGTCAGTTAATGGTGCAAGAAGGTCAGGAGGAGCTGGCCAAGGAGCTGAACCTCAGCCCAGAGGAGATTTTCAACCTTCTTGATATCAACCAGGATGGACAGTTGCAGCTCCATGAGGTGTATGTCTTATGTTTAAGTATTGTTAGGACATACTGAAGCATGTGAAGTGCCATAGTTTCAGAGTGCAGAGTAGATTAACTCATCCTGACCTCATTAACAGATACTGACTCATTCTCGTGTGAGGGATGGCATTTGGCTGACTCCGGAAAATCTGAGAGAAATCTATGCTGGGCTCAAAGCTGACAAGGATAATAATGGTTAGAAATCATCTTCATTCATAACTTATAAACCTCTCTTAATTTTTAAACTTTAACCTTTGTGTCACATAAACTGGACTTCATAGTGTCATATCTTCAATATACTATTCATATTGAAAAGGTGGAATAAAATCAAAATTGCACGCTTTAGGTTTAGTAGTAAGTATATTGTTATATACTTAAAAACATCACTGTTGTTTTTGTGAAAATACAGACACAAACAATAAAACCATTACCTATTTTCTGCATCTGTGAATTAAATTTTTAGTTTTGAAGAGTAGCAAAAAGTGCTTACACTGATTTAACCACCAGGGTTTACAAAAAAGGTATTATGATATGATGAAATTTTAATTTTATGAGGAATACATGCATTCAATTCTGTTATTTCTGCAGGTGCATTTTCACTTTTTCTGTAGATTTACGTATACCATTAAGGACGCCTCAATATGAACATGTGAACACATGATGCACAGTAAATACTAACATTCAAGGAATGTTAGTATATTTATATACTCTTAGTATATTATTTACTTTCTTGTTTATTTCCACTGGGCAGGGCTGCTAAGCCTGGAGGAGTTCAGGCTTCTGAGCAACGATGCCTTTCAGCGTTTCCTGCTGCAGCGAGGGGTGAAAAGGAGTCAGCTGGTGAGAAACAGTAGACACACTTGGCTCTACCAGGGGAAAGGAGCACACCAGGTCCTCCAAGATATAAAGACGAGGTTAGGGAGACACGCTATTACCCAGCCATTATCATGTTGTTTTATGTCAATGCCTTTTACCTTTTTTTTTTTTTTTTTTTTTTTTTTTGCCTTGTTATGAAAAAATGGACAAGATATATGCTTCTGATGATTTAGATGATTTATGATTTAGATATAGACATCATTTTCTTTTTCTTTTTTAAATCTTCTCATTTACCCCTCTCTCTAACTAAGAGTGACCCGCCTCACCCGGCTCCCGCCCACATTAGTTGACCTCAGTGAACCTCTCCAGGTGGTTCGCTATGAGGAGGGAGGACACTACCACGCCCACCACGACAGTGGTCCTGTGTATCCTGAAACCGCGTGCACTCACACACGACTTGCAGCCAACACCTCCACTCCGTTTGAGACATCTTGCAGGTGAGACTACTGAGGCGCAGTGTCGACTGGATAACAAATCTGTAAATGTTTAGATCTGAATTCATCTGTCCAGTGTGGCACTAAACTGTGCACTGACTCTCCATTGTGACAGCTGGCATGTTAGTAGTGTGTGGGACTGTGTGTTGTCAATTTAAAAAGAGGTGTGTCACTTATTTGTGAAGTGTACTGTATGTTTGAATGTGTGCGTTTGCGTATTGTTTGTTGGCACCATACGTGTGTGTCAATTTAAATCTGTGCTGCATACTTAGGTACATCACAGTTCTCTTCTACCTGAACTCTGTTGAGGGGGGCGGGGAGACCGCATTCCCTGTGGCAGACAACAGGACCTATGATGAAGTGGTGCGTAATAGTGTATGGTCTGGAAGTGTGTTCGGAGAGCACTGTAAAAGTACTGTGTACATACTGTGCATGTCTTTCATATCTGTGTTCGCTCTGCTGTTTGTCAGTGTGTGCATGGGCCTGATGCTTATAACAAACCACCTCGCTTAGTTTGATGGTGTCATTTCAGTCTCTCATACAGAACGACGTGGACCTTTTGGACACCAGGAGGAATTGTGACAAGAGTAACCTGAGAGTGAATCCCATCAAAGGGACAGCTGTTTTCTGGTACAACTACCTTTCTGATGGAAGAGGTAGGATTCACATAAAAAGAAATTACGAAATATTAATTGTAAATAGGAATATGATGCCAAACATATGTGGTGCTAGCCTGTATTAAATTTTATTTGAGTCTGCATTTGGTCAAATATCAGTCTACTAAATTGCACTTAATACCATGTTGTTGCAAATGCAATTTTCCAATAATCTCAGTTTTTAATTGGCAAAACTGCTCAATAAATTACAATGCGTATGATGATGTTGCTAAACAAAGTTCAATAAGTGTCCCCTTTTTTTTTCCCCTCAATAGGTTGGGTGGGGGAGCAAGATGAATATGCTTTGCATGGAGGCTGTGTAGTCACTCGTGGCACAAAGTGGGTGGCCAATAAATGGATCAACATTGATCCGGACTATGCTCGACAGGCTCGCTATCAGCAGCTGGTGTCACGGCAACCAGAGGAGGACGAAGAGGAGAAGGAGGAGGATGATGACGAAGGTCTGACTATGGACACTGACATGCAGAGTTCCATCGTCCATCAAGACTTGTAGCTGATATTTTTATTTTAAAAAGAGTCTACCCTCAATCCTTTGCACAATGTCTTCCGTAACTTCCTCTGTGACCAGTGTGTAGACGAGATTTATTCAGGGAATTAATTCACAGTGGGTTTATGCAACTGTAAAGAAATGCTTTTGGTAAAATGTCGCTGATGTTATGCTGATCTTGTTTTTAATCAACTTTAATTTCCCATTATAGGAATGTTGCACTAGAAACTCATAAAAGGAGCTCAAACAAAACACTCTTTTGTACGTGTTTGCCTCACAGGTTTTGCTGTTGCTATGAACAAAATTTGCACCTGAAAATTGAAATGGCTCCTCTAAACAATTCAATGTCCTACCTTGTTATTGAGATTACCAAGTAGGCTTGTACGCTGTCAGTTTGATGCATGTTGCCTTGTCTCTGTTCTTTGAATTCATTATTTTCAGATTCCACTAGATTAAAATACACAATTGTTTGGATGTTTCACTCATTTTGTTTATTATATTTCTTTTAGAATGCACTGTAACACTCTTACTCTTTACAGAATAAAGTTCAATTACAATAATATGTTAGACCCCAGCTTTTCAAATAGCTTAAAGATAAAATGTATAAATATATTTGAAGCATTTATTTATTTAGGTTTCCAGCTTTTGGTATTCTTTGCAGTACAAGTTGGGAGAGTCTTCCATCATCTTTGCTAGATCCTGTTGTCCAGTGGAGTGCTTAAAGTTTTGTACTGCCGTGCATGTCCTGAAACCAGATTTTACATCACCATTTAGTTTAACTGATGTGATCTAATGCCTTTTATAGATTGTTCAATAAAATAAAATTACACTTAATTAGTCTCATTACAGGGAAATTTGGCCGTGGGCATAGTAAAAGGTATGTGTTTCAGTTACATTTGGGTTGTATATTTCAGTGTAGTGTCATTATGCTTACAAAGACAAAACAGTTTACACTTTGTTTACAATGATTTACTTCACAGATGAAAATCAGCTGTTTACCAAGGTGTCACCTTATCACACTCACCACTGATGCTGCAAATCTGGGAAATGTTGCTTCGTGGTGGTCCAGACAGTAGAGTACAGCATCATGAACGGAGGCAAAAAGACTTCTCTTTGTTAGTGACTCGGAGAAGAAGTTGCCAAGCTCTAACTGCTCCACCACAGAGGCTAAAGAGAAAAGGTTTGACACTGTGAGACATTACAAAGACGATTAGACCGTACGGTCTGAATGAAGTCATTCAGTCCCGCCCTACCTTGACAACCAGCCATGTAGATATCCACATCAATTTCACTGAAGTCCTGGAAAATCTGTGAAAATAAATTCTGGTTATTTATCCTCATCGAAAGTTACCACCACCATTTAAACATGTTTTCATGTCTTATCTCACAGTGATTCATCAGGCAAAACTCAATCGCTGGAGCATTAAACTGTTCACTCAGTATAAATGTACCTTTTCCTTTTGCAACAAGGACCAGAATAGTAATAAGAGTTTTCTAGTTTTATCTTCAGCAATTACAAGGAATGTCAAAAATCATGCAGACCCTATTTAACCTTTATTAGTGTCAGATAAACGTCCAGTAGCCATCTAAGATCGTATAATGTTTTTAGAAAATCTAACTTGTAAGATTGTTCAATTCAAGCTTCTATAGTTACACTGACATTATTTATTAATAATGATCTGAAAGTCTTCCTGTAGGGTATTTGTCTTGTGGTACTTACATTTTTAATAGTCTTGATAGCCACTGTGTCAATGAAGTTTGCAGTGGAGAAGTCAAGAATGATGGAGTGAATGTCCCAGGTCCACTTGCCCAGAGAACCAAGAGACACCCGCTCCAGGTCACGACTCAGTGTGTCCTCACTGCTGGAGCCCAGAGTGGTGGTGTCTCCATCGTGCAGGTCAGACATCCACCCTAAACTTGTGAAGTCTGGAGCTCCTCCTTTTAGATATTCCCATCTGCAGGGGCTGTCTGGTGGTCGGGGAGAGGTTGGGATGACAAACACTGTCCCGTTCTCTCTCTCAGTCCAGGCTTCATCTACCTGGTGTGTAACATTCTCATCCATGCATGTGTCCCCCCAGCCGGCCTCTTCTTCCACAGAGAACACAGGCACACTAGGCTGCTGTGTAACGCCTCTCTGTGCCCGTCTCTTGAGTCAGCAAAAGAAGTAAAACTGACTTTTTTGATACTTTCATTTGGGCAAGGAGACCAGAGGGCCACAAAGACGAACGACAACCAACACAACTACAACATATGTTACCTCTCTCTTGGCCTGCCTCTTGGCCTGCCTCTCAGCTCTTCTCTGTCTGCGTTTCTGTTTGGCCTCCTGACGCCTCTTATAGATGATCATTTTACTGATGTCAAGCCCACTCTGAAGACAGTAACAAAACACAAATAAAAAGATAAAATAAGCTGAAGAATTGACAGAAAATAGATCTACATTTATTTAAAAAGGTTAATTGTTTGCCATGAAAAAAAAACTTGAATTTTTACAATTTACTTTAAATGAATTATGAATTAATTAATAAATAACTGCAGCTTTAGATCAGACTGTATTATTAAGAAACAGAACAAACCTTTTGTTTCAGGGCCTCCAGATAAAGCTCAGCATTGGCAAAATATACTGTAGCAGAGGAGCGGAAAATAGTAACGCCTGGAATTTCCCTTGCCTGACAGAGAGACATCCTTAGTTTTTGTCACAGTATATGTGTGTTAATATTGTAATTTTTTGCTTTTACCTCTCTGTGAGTCTCAATATCCAAGTACAGTTCTGTACCTGGAATATTTCCTAGAACAGAGTATGTTGGCCTAAGAATTGAGTAAAAAAGAGACATTATCAGATATTATCATTATCACAAGTCTTAACCATAAACAGTTACTGCCTGACCCTAAACCTTAATCTAACCACAACTAAAATCTTAGACCTTAACATAACCAGTTCGTCAGAAATGAGGTTCTGCCTTATTAGGACCAAGTTTTGGTCTCCATGACGACTACTGGTCCTGACAAGGTCAGTGTTTATGCCAGAGAAGGTCCCAAAGACCTACACACACACACAACATAAATCAGTCTGTGACAAATCTCATATGCTGAGGTGCAGATGGGTCTTACATCTGAGTCCTGAATATAACTGTAAGCAGAGCAAAGGTGATGGAAGCTGCCAGACCCAGATCTAGATTAAGCAGCAATGTTGACACCCATGTGACCAACCACACCACCTAGAGGACACAGTACATTAATCATTCTTAAAAGAACATTCTCCAGACTGAACACCACAGCAAACTGAGCTACTTCTGTGAATTTTTTGTAAATTGTGCACAGTAATAATCACATTTCATAATAGTAAACATCATTTACCAGATCAATCTTGCTGTGCTTCCAAAGTGTAAAGATATCAGAGTGCTGTTTGAACATGCCCTTTAAATTGACAAAGACAACCGCTGCAAGGACAGCCTACAACAAACAAACCCATATATTAATTGTGTACTTAGAAAACTTCATTACAACAAAGGCTTGTACAAACTTTGTGTATTATTGTACAATAATGACATGCAGCAGAACCTTTGGCAGCTCCTGGAACAATGATCCAAGTTTCAGTATGGTCACCAGCACAATTAGAGCTGAGGCCAATCCAGCCATCTGCAAGAACAGCACAAAGGTTGTTTATGATTTTTGAGTTTACCAACAAAGTCAAGTTGAACCTTAAGCTTAATCAGTATTGTCGTTTGTAAAAGTTACAAACTACAGCTTTAACTATCTCCATTCTCAGCTTTGTTTTGCTGCAGTCTTGTGACTTCTGTAATTCACTCACTTGTGTTTTTCCTCCTGTAGTCTCCTGGATGAGACTTCGAGACATTGAGGAGCAGACAGAGAAGCACTGAAAAAAACCTCCCGCTGCATTACTGAGACCGAGTGCAATCAACTCCTGCAGCCGTGTATTGACACAGAAAGAGAAGAATTAGCCGAATAATTCTGAGAAAGAGAACGAGAAATGCAAAATATGAACTTGGTTGGTGGCATTAACACAATTCAACTAATATGTTATGAGATTTTTGACTCGCCTGGTTGCTATCCACCTTGTATCCGTGTTTCAGCGCAAATGTTTTTCCAAGGGAAATAGATATGGCATATCCAACAATAGCTAATGCAAAAGCATCACCCATAACTTCTCCCCAAATGCTCACATCTGGAATGCTGGGGGGACTCAAGCTGGATTAAAGGCAGACAACAAGATCAGTTAGTTCTACAAGCCAAGATGGGAATAGAATTAAACAATGAAACTGCACTGTGGGCTCTGTTCAAATCCTTACCCACTAGGAATTTCTCCAACCACTGAAATAGTGTAGTTGGCGTTCAAGCTGGCATAATTTGATAACAGTGTTGCTGCCACAATCTAAAGCAATCAGAGAAAACGGATCACAAACACATTTCAGCCTTTCAGTGATTAAAAAGCTGGTGAGTCATTTTCCAAATGTGGACCTAATTATTAGCTACAAGGATCTATTTTTTGCTCTGGACAGCACAATTGCAGAGGCCCCGGTGCTACTGCTGATTCAGCTGCTTTTCAGTGCTGCAGCATCAGCATTGGCACAGTGCACACAGATGGAAAAAAATAACATAATGCATGAGAGCCCACGTGTAAACTCACTGTTACAAGCTCTACTGGGATGGGTACTGGCAGTTTTGAACTGAAGAAGGAGTTGAGTTCCTTGGCTGCAATTAGAAACACCATGGACACAACACTGACCACGACAGTAGGAGGGTGAGTCTGCGGCAGCAAGGAGCACACATCTTTCAGAGTCTGAAATTAAGATAAGGAAAGAGTTAGTATTGTCATCATATAAGACTATATTTAGTTCTGTTACATACAGACGTACTTGCCAAGGTCTTCAAGACTTACATCATCAGCTAAATCTATTCTGATAGAATCTTTATGAATTGGTAAAACCATTTGGAAATCAAAACAAAACACATGACAGTACTCACATACACCAGAGACAGGGGACCACTAAATCGAGTTGGTGAAACCCCAAAGATGTACTTTAGTTGTGCCACCACGGCATGGCCTGCAGCAGCTGTTGTGTAAGCTCGCACCAGAGGTTCAGACAAATATGTCCCCACAAATCCGAACTTCACCAAACCCAGCAGCACCTACGTAAGCAACCATTAATGCATACATGAGTTTGGCAGCTGTAACGGCAAAGTTGGAGACGGTTTCTTCTGTGGGATGTTGTGTTCACACCTGAATAAATCCTCCTAACACAGTGGTAGCTGCTGCCACCTGGACCCTGTACAAGTCCCTGGCAATTATGTCCACTTCTGTAGTGAGATTCGTCCCATTCTTTATGAGGAAATGCACATCTGGTGCGAGCCTTTCGGTCACACTGCCCACCATGATGCTGAGCACAGTGAACGTGCCTAAACACAATAAAAGGTAGTGACAGATGTTACTGCATTGTACAGTGTCAGCCTCTTTCTCTCTTCTCTCTTTCTCTGCTTACCAATGGAGATGTGACGTGATGTTCCAAAAATGAAGTAGATTAATGTCGGATAAAGGGATGAGTAGAGTCCAAATACAGGAGGCAAGGAAGCCAACAATGCATAGGCCATACCTGTGGGAAAACATGAGCATGCCACTTTAAAAATAAAATTTATGCTGTGTTAGTTTTATTTAAAGTGAAAATTTTCTCCAAAGGAATGATGATCATTTCTACAAATTGTTGCTTGAGTAGGAGAAAATTACACATTTTGTTTAGACATACATATATAATACCCTCAACTGTATTGAGGGTATTATATATGTATATATATATATACATATGTATATATATAATAGGAAATTGAGGGTAATTTTCAGCGACTAAAATATATTTTAAGGTGTTTGGACTGTGTTATACCTTGAGGCAGGTGCATTATGCCAACACTGATGCCAGAGATGAGGTCTGGCATCCCATAGTCCCAGAGTGAGTACTTGGGCAGCCAGTATAATATAGGTAAGCTGCCCAACACACTTCTTTTCAGTTTGGGTACTGTACATCTGGAAGAATTGAAAATTTACTGAACATAGGTCTATGTTTTCGTTACAGAAGGTCACACTCACAAAAATCAAGGTTTTCTTTACCTTAAAGAATCTTGAAATCTTTCAGTCAAGGAAGTGTCAGTGTTAGAGAGTATTTTTCTCTGTGTTACCTCCTCTAGTCTCAGCTCATCCAGCACTTCCCTCTCCACTCTGTATTTCCCAAACCTGTTTGTAGAGTCCATCAGGCTGAATCTGTCAAAGTCTGTGCAACTTCAGCTCTCTTACTTTGTTTGGTATGCAGTATAGGATTTATTTAACCGTTTAATGCAAAAATCCCATCAATCTGTCCACCATACAGTATATGAACCAGTTCTACTGTCACAAGGACAGCGCTGTCTGGACTATATACATCATGGTGCCTAATGGTTAACTAAGGTCAGGATGTTGTGGACACAGCCTGACTGGAAAAAGCAAAGGATGCAATTATGGTGCTAAAGTGGAGATTGCTTAACTGTGCTAAATTTCAGTATTGTGTGTGGCTGCCTTTCCCCCATTCTCTCTGCTTTTTCCATTTACTTGCAAAAGTGAAGCTAATGAACCATGAAAGATTGGATGGTATTAGGCAAGTATCAAAAGATAACAGGAAAGCAGGTCATGGAGTGGCAGGTACAGCTCTCAACAGTCTTATATGTTACAGATCAAACCTACTGGAAAAGGTCTGTTTTTTTTTTAGATCATGTGAGCATTAAGTATACACTGGGCCTTTAAATGGGTGCTGTCATGAAATATGAATCCCAGCTGGCATGGTCATTTTAGTCATACCGGCGCTGTAATCATGTGAGCGATGCAAACAAACTAATGAAGAATTATCCAAAAGAAAGAACTATTTTGTTGAGAGGAGTGGTGTTAATGAATACCGCCATAACTTGCTGTAGTTAACAGTGTTACCGCTGAAAAACCTTCTCAGCCCAGATCACTAAAACCTTTCTGACCCACTTGCTCTCTGCCACAACACTGTCTATTTTTGGGTTCGTGGCTCAGAGGACCGCTGCAGTGGAGAGGGCACATATCTTTGTTTCATGCATTTGCACAGACACTCACTAACCTCCCTGACTGACACGGGCAGCAACATCAACACATGTGAAGAAAAACATGGATACAACGCGAGATAAAGGGCGCTGATGTTGGTAGGACATTTTAAACATGGGCTTATGCATGATTAGGGCTAGTCTATGTAAAAATGCACAAGCTGGTGTGCCTTAATTGAGGACATTTTGGTATATATGAAACTATCCTTATTTGATAGCTGCAGAAATAAATGTTCATGAATATTACCTGTAGGTTTGTTGTTCCTACATGTATTACCAGGTTAGTTTTCATAAATGTTTCAAATACTTTTGATTTGTCAAGATCTGTGATGTTGTACTGACTGCTTTTAGTAATCTTTCTAATTAATAACTGCCTATATCTTATATCACACAAGTTTTCATGTCAAGAGTAAGAGACCTCGCAAAAACCACATAGACTGTAAATCACAGATTTGGCTTCACATCACTGTATAACTATTAAAATGTTGATTATAGTTCTGATGGCAGCTCAACTTTATTTATGATGCTTTTTTCTTTTTTTTCAGACACAAACCTCCCCTTCAGTAGTTTGGAAGTGCCAAGAGCCTCTGGTGTAACTTCAATACTGTTATTACTAAAAAGATTAAGCAAAATGGATCTTAGAACCAAACATGGTCTCGTTCTGCTTGAGCAGTTGAGAAGGATGAGAGAGACTGAGCATCTTACAGATGTGGTTCTGGTGGCTGAGGGCATCAGTTTTCCTTGTCACAGAGTTGTGCTGTCCGCCTTTAGCCCTTACTTCCGTGTCATGTTCACGTGTGGCCTTCGTGAGTGCAACAACAGAGAAATATTCCTGCATGACACCTCTGCAGACAGCCTGGCTCTTCTCCTGAACTACATGTACTACTCAGATCTTCCTCTTACTAATGCCAATGTGCAAGGCATCTCCATTGCAGCTTTTCTCCTGCAGATGGATGACGTCTTCACTCGCTGTCAGCTGCACATGACTGAGAACATGGATGCTTCCAACTGCCTTGGTGTGTACTACTTTGCCAGAGACCTGGGTGCAGAGGAACTAGCTGACCAGGCCCAGCGCTTCCTAAGGCAGCACTTTGTCCAAATCTGCCAGAACGAGGAGATCCTGGAGCTGGAAGCTCACCAGCTGGGAAAGCTCCTTTCCTCAGATGATCTCAATGTTTCCCGAGAAGAGACAATCCTGGATGTGGTCCTTCGCTGGGCCAAACGCAGCACACTAACGGATGGGGAGGTTCGTATTCTGCACCTACCAGAGCTCCTTAGGAAGGTCCGCTTGCCACTGATAAGCCCTGACTATTTAAAAGAAGCAATAAGGAGAAACACAGCCCTGCTGGCTGATGCTGAATGTCTTCAGATAATGAATGAAGCCCTGGAGGCCACAGCAATGCATCCCTCTGCTGCGCCACGTAAACTAAAGCTGCGTTACGGCATGGAGACCACAGATTTACTGCTCTGTGTCGGTAATGACGGCGGTGGGATTAGGTCAAGATATGGCAAATTTGCAGAGCGCAGCTTTTGCTATGCCCCATCCACAGGCCGGATCTATTACATCACTTCACCTCGCTATGGAGAGGCTCTGGGTTATGTCTGTGCTGGGGTTGTAACTCAGGGAAATGACATTATTGTGGCAGGAGAGGCAGGTGCACGCAGAATGGCCCGACAGAAAATCACGAATGTTGAAATCTACAGGTAAGACAAATATAAATTTACACATTTTGATCAGTCTGCACTTTCTTGGCCCACTAAATGTTACTGATTGTTGTCTTTGGTTGCAGGTACAAAGAAGAGGCCCAAGGAACCTGGGAGCACCTGACATCAGCAGAGTATCGTGATTCCTATGCCCTGGGATCAGTGGGTGACACATTATACCTGATAGGTGGGCAGATGAAGCTGAAAAACCAGTTTCTCATCACTAACTGTGTGGAGAGATGGCCTCTGCAGGGTGGACCCTGGAGGAGCGCAGCACCCCTGCCTATAGCACTTGCCTATCACAGCATGGTCAGGGTGAATGATCGCCTCTATGTGATAGGTGGTCGAACCCCACAGGTGAAGTAAAAATAAGGCATGTCAATCTCTTAGAAATTATTCCAGCGTTCAGTTTAGTTCTTGTGAAATTCAGAAAATATCCACAGTTTCAATGACTTTTCTGACTGCACCTTCTCTGCTTCGTCACCCCATGTCCCTCCACGTACCCTTCCACCATCCAGTCATACAGGATGGACGATGAACCAGACTGTCTTAGTAACCGTCTTCTGGAGTACGACCCAAGCACAAACAGGTGGACAGAACTATGTCCCATGAAGTTCTCCAAGTACCGCTGCAGCACTGTGGTACTCAATGGAGAAATCTTTGTCATGGGTAAGACTGGCTTAAGGCAACAACAGCTTATATTATGGTTAATATAAGCCTCTTTTCATTCAATGCTCATTTGTACTTGTGTATTTTAGCAGTGTATTTGTGTGTGAATAATTTTAGTTTTGTTAACTGCCTAATACACATACAGTATAAATTAGCATTCTTGCCATAATACACCGTGTTTGCTACTGTTTATTAATGCACAGCAAACCCAGTAATGTTCTTCTACTAATTCTTTAACATGTGCTATTCACATCAATTAAACATCAAATTACCAAACAAAATAAAACATATTTTTTGTTTGCTTTTATTATAATATTTTCTTTTACAATGCATGTTAGTTATTTTTTATTTTAATCATGTAGTACTACATGCACATAGCATTGAAAAGGACATTTAAAATTATGTAATTTAATAACTACCTGATTTTGCATCTATAGGGGGCATTGGCTGTGAAGGTGTAGACCGTGGACAATCACGCCGTTGCCTCGATGCTGTGGAGATCTACAACCCAGATGGAGATTTCTGGAGAGATGGTCCTCCTCTCCCATGTGCACAACTCTCACTGCGCACCAATGCTTGTAATGCAGGAGTGGTGGGAGGCAAGATATATGTGTGTGGATATTACAAAGCAGCAGGTGAATGAAATTCATCCGCATAAAATATATAAAAAAAAAAGGTTTTAACATTGTTGTAATTCACCTTCTGTGTCTTGACAACCCTCAGATCGTCATGACGACATAACAAAGGATATTTTAGAGCTGGACCCATGGGAAAACCGGTGGACAGTGGTGGCTCGGCACGTTCTGATGCATGACAACTATGATGTCTGTTTAGTGGCAAATCTGAACCCGAGGGGCCTCATGTCCCCACCCGCAGACTTAGTAAAACTGTGACACCCCTGCCAAATCAGGTCAAGTTCTGTTTGAGTGAATTATTAATTATTATTAATGCACTTATTGCTGGGCCAAAGCCATTCTTTTTTTTGAAAACGTCTTAGTCTGCATGAAAGAGGAGATTAATGTTTTGCAAGTTGTTCAATGGAAGTAGAAAGATAAGTTTGTAAATAAAGTGTGTTGTTTTTATTTCATATATATATTAAACAAAAGATGGCATGTAGACAAGTTTGATTAACTGAAACCTGCAGCTGCGAGGTTCATAGCTCAAACTTTTATTAGCAACAGGGAAAGATTTCCTTGAACATTAAACAAAATGGTTTCCATACAAATGAAACCAAAACACAGAGGATTTGATGTTGTTACAGAATGAATGTGTCAGTAAAATCACATTGACTGACAGTGTGTGTTTATATTGAATCAAATTAATATTTTTTGTTTATTTGAGGTACGCTTGCAAACTGAAAATACACTTGCACCTCCACAATATTATGGAGCATGGTTGTTGTGGTATGAACACAGTAAATTAAACATTCATTTGTAAAGATTGAATTATAAAGCTCTACTTTTTATGCACACCATTACTTAAATATAACATATCTTTTCAATCACAAAATATCAGTCACTGAAATTATATGGTTTATGAAGCTAGTTCTCACTATCAGTAACTATTTTATAAGAAGTATATTTTGGCAGATAAGACTCAATTTATTTTCAACATAAATTCAAATCTATCAGTAATAAATACATTTCAAAAAAAGTTAAGAAAAGGAAATAGTTTTGTAAGCAAAAATTAACTAAGCATAAAAAGCAAAAAAAAAAAAAAAGTGTACTTCAGAAAACTGAATCCATCAATAACAGAACACAGGCATAATAATATAATTAAAAAACAAATTCATTAAATACATACATTACCATGTAGTCCAAAAAAAGCACTAAACTGTCTCATCACAGTCCATGTCAAACAACTGCCAGAAGCCTTGTGGTTTCACTGGGGTCCCTGTCTTGGACTCAGCTGACAGTTTCTCCAAGATGGTTTCGACTCCAGTCAGACACACGGAGCTGTTGCTGTCTTGAGACCAGCAGCTGAGTGGGGTAATGAGGCACCGCACACTTTTACTGGGCTTCTCGCTGCAGTCTAATGACTGTGGGTCTAGGTTAAGACTATGCCTACGGGCTACTGTGTTCTTATCGCAGCGCTCAATGAGGGCCGATGAAACATTCTGCTCTTTGTTACTGTTCAGCAAAGACGGACTGTTCTCATCCAAGACAGTGTGTTTACTTCTCCATGGGAGGACCAGTGCTCTCTTTTTGTGCTTCCTATGGCCCCGGACAGTTGTTTTCCTATTTTTAACACTTAAGCTGGGACCATGAGGGGGAAGTTTCAACTGTTTCTGTTCAACACTGGACAGTGTACATGTGAGCTGAGTGCCATCAAGCTGGTTGCTCTGAAAGATGCCGAGGAAGGACTGTTCCAGTCCTGGTGACCATTGGGTGGTGCTGTCCATGACCCTCTGAGACCTGATTTTGGCTGTATGCTCAGTGATGAGGGTGCTGAGCATATACAAGGCCTCTTCAAGCATCTTGCTCTCTCTTTTCTGCTCCTCTTTCAGACTCTCCAGACAACTCTTTAAGCTTTGCAGATTTGAACCAAGTTCTGCAGTAGTGTCTGTGCTCTAAAAGAACAAAATATTCTCATGAGTCATTAGAAAACCACACTTTTATCAAGCAAATTCCATTCTTATATCATTGAACATGCAGTTACACGATATTCACCTTTTTCACACTTTCTTCTAGCTCTGTCATTGCCTTACTGTGGGAGCTGACTTGATCTTCCAGAGTCTTAAAATGCTGGGATATATCACTCTGAAGAACATTCAGATTTTTTTCCACTAGGACAAACCAGCAAAACAGCAATCATATTATAAATATGATTAAAATATAATTATAAATAGAGATTACTGTATATATAATATATACATATATATAGTTTGAGAGCGAAATTGTAAATGAAATTAAATAAGACTATGAGTGACCAGTTATTAATAAATGGGTAAAGTGCACCATCTACTGTTGGAAACAAATGCTTGCTTATTGCCTCTTTAACACAACACTCAAAAACATGCTGTATGTCAGTCATACGGGAAACGTACATGTTTCAAGGACTGTTTGGCACACAGCTGTGTTTTTCTCTGCACCAGTGACTAGTTGTTGGATCTGAAAAACATAGTTTTCAAAGATCATATCGCATCTACAGTAGAGAAGCAGTATAAACAAATACAGCTGTCATCACTTACATTGTTGAGAATTTCTCTAGTATGCTGACGTTCTTTGGCTAAAAGTTGGCTGTGAAGTTGACAAGGGATAAAGGACATTTTTCTGGGGTATGAATCCTCATTTTAAAATATGTTTTCCTCAATTCTTAAATTTATTTGTTTTATAAATGCACGCTACATTAAGCACAATAACTTGTGTTTATGAAGGCACTATATAAACAAAGGGGTTGCTTTGTTAAGTTTATAAATCCAACAGGTACCTTTCATTGTTTTCTTTTTCCCTTTTTCTGTCTTCTTCAAATTTCTCCAGTATTCCAAAGGCTCTGGTTTTACCCTTCAGTTCTCCAAACAGTAGAGGTTTAGTGTGATAACTGTTGGTAAACTTTGGGTCACTCCCCTATACAGGTTAAAAAACAAACATTGTGACTTCATTACATAATCAGAGTGATTACTTAAAACTTTGCACACTAATTTTGCTTAAAAAAAAACTAAAACATTGAATTAACAATACTGAAACACCTAGTCTTAATGGATCAATACTTCCACAGAAAATTACAGTTAGGGATAGTCCACTAGAACAGACATGACAAAATCTCTCATGGCACTGCAACCCTATATACGTATTAGACATTGTAGTTAAAATAGTGTTTACAATTTATTTATATTGATCTATTTATTCTTTGTTAGATACATACACTTACTAAAGAAAAAAGGTTGAGTGAATATATTATGCATTCACAGGATCTTACTAAACACAGAGTGAAGAGGATAAATCGTACCTCTTGTGAACTGGATGACATACTCATATCCTGGGATGTGCCTTGAGAATTATCAGCCCAAAACTGAGAGCCAAAAAATAGCTGGGAGTCTGTGAAGCTGGAATAGCCACTAGTAGACATATTCCTGTTCATTGTTTTCTCCCCACTGTTTTTGATAAGGGAAGACACAAAGAGATTTTTTTGTGCAGCAAAACAGTCAATGTGCTTGTAGAAATGCTTCTATACATATTTTATTATAATCTGCTAAAGGTTGAGTGAATATATTATGCATTCACAGGATCTTACTAAACACAGAGTGAAGAGGATAAATCGTACCTCTTGTGAACTGGATGACATACTCATATCCTGGGATGTGCCTTGAGAATTATCAGCCCAAAACTGAGAGCCAAAAAATAGCTGGGAGTCTGTGAAGCTGGAATAGCCACTAGTAGACATATTCCTGTTCATTGTTTTCTCCCCACTGTTTTTGATAAGGGAAGACACAAAGAGATTTTTTTGTGCAGCAAAACAGTCAATGTGCTTGTAGAAATGCTTCTATACATATTTTATTATAATCTGCTAATCATTTTCTCCATAAAAAAAAATGTTTTCATGCTTTGGCAGATGTTTATCTCCCTTTCAAGTTCCAGTTAAACTGCATTAATAACATGTTTATGTCTGCATAAAACAATAACACCTTTGTATCCTGAACTCAATGTAACCAAACTAAAATGAATTTTGCAACATTACATTGCTATATGTCTCTGTGTGACACCGTACTTTGCATGTCATTCAACTATTGTCACTTACTTTGTTCATACTACAACCTGCACATTATAGGTACATGTTGTGGCATTATGTTAATACGTATACACTGCATATGTATACACTGCATATGTATACATACACCAACCAGCCACTTAATTAGATACTGTACACCACTTCAACTACTCGATAATGCAAATGTCTAATCAGTCAATCATATGGCAGCAATATATGGCAGCAAGTGTATTTAGGCATGTAGACATGCTCAAGATGACCCGCTGGAGTTCAAAGAATAGGAGACGTCTACTAGGAGTTTGCAGCGAGTGGTAAAAAAAATAAAATATCCAACCAACTCTGAATGCACAATAAATTGAACCCTATAGCAGATGGGCTACAGTAGCAGAAGACCACAGTGGGTTCCACTCCTTTTATTACACAAGGTAATAAAATTTTGATTGACTCCCAGTTCAAAAGTCAAATAAAGTTTTTTTTGCATTCATAAATGTGCAAAACAAAGATTACAATCCTAATAATACCTCCCAATCAACTAGTCAACTAGCACCAAGTGACTTCTTATTATTATTCATGACATTCACAGTAGGTGAAGATTAGTGAGCTTATCTTACCTGCTTCCTGCTGGGATGCTCAGTATTTCTTTTATGTTCTTTATATGGTTCATTACTGTTGGTTAGCTGTTTGTAAAAAGAGCAGGTTATCAACAGCAGTAAGCAGTACAGTGGCTAAAATGGAGTCATGCTAGTTAGCTAAATTAGCATTACTCCAATGTAGACAAAGCATAATTAGCTAGTCATGTTTAAGATTAGTGTGAACTGTTATATCTGTTCAAATGTATATCAAACGTTTGTATATATAATACGTTTTGTAATTACATTCGTTGTTGTGGATTAAGTAATAAATAATCCTAAAAACGTACTCACAGTTTAAGTAAACAAGCAGCAAACATTTAAAACTCCCGCCATTCGTCAGTGTCCACAGCCGTATTTCCAGACCAGAAGGCTGAACTGGAAGGCTGCATTCAACTACCGTCGAAAAAGTTCAACCCACGACTTGATAGCACCAAAACAGATGATACTGCTATTGCTTGTTTGGGGGGTTTAGACTGTATTTTTCAGATTTATTTATGTAATCTGAGATTTTGTAAACATTTATTGGTGTAGACTCAAGTTTTTAATTTAGTAAGCTATTTTCTGTTTAAGTAAGAATAATATGATTATCGTGAGGTTCTTTGAATGCACTATGATACACCTGGTACTAGACAAGCTTCAACATAAAATAGCTGCTCTGCCTTGATGAGGTGGTAGAAGTCTTGTTTTTGGAGCATGTCTACTAACATATGTATGTACTGTATGTATACTGTATATGGCATTTTGATTTTTATTATGTATAGTATTTTCTTTTTTATTTATTTATTTTTTCTTATTTAACGCAAGTGATCATGTTGAGGAAGGAGAATTACATTGCAGAGATATTTTTGCATATGACAAAGCTTTTGAATCCGTAATCCTTTGAATCCTTTGAATCCTTTGAATCATTTTTTTTTTATTATTTCAGATGTGTTGACTACACACACACTGTACAACGGGGGCACTAAATCAGTAGTGTCTCAGAACATGTTAATCTAAGTGTAACTATGTTGAGGGCATTGACACTGTACAAATGTTGTTGTTCTTGTCAGTTATGAATCGATTACTAAATTAATCATCAACTATTTAGATAATCCATTAATTGGTTTAAGTGAATTAAAACAAGCTTCGGTTTATTAAATGTGAATATTTTCTTTGCTCCATATATAGCAAAGAAAAACTGAATCATTTTGGGTTGTGGACAAAACGAGACACCGGAGAACATCATCATTTCCAGGTTTGGGAAAAGACTGAGCAACATTTTTTAACATTTTCTGCAATTTATGGACCAAACTATTATAGAAAATAATTGTTTGTTGCCCTACTGCATTTGAACTACTGTAGTTCAAAGATGTGCAATATTATCACAATTTACTATTAGTATTTTTATTTGTAACAATACTAATACTTAACAGTCAACAGTCTTGATTTTTTTTAACATAAAATATGTATATAAGTGTATGCTTTATTAACATTTCTAATAGTTTCACTGTGTTCACCTAATATACACAGAACTATAATAAAAACATTTACAAAGCAAAACGTTTAAATAGTCAACTACTACGAAATGCCAAAATTACCAAAAAGCCAACCAATAATAGATATGTCAGTAAAACAGCAAAGAGTCAACCCGCTTTTTCATTATTAGCCTGCATTAGTTTTAGCTAATGCAGGTTAATACTGACTCGCAGTCTCATGGAGCATTTTATTTTGAAAATCATACCCGGAAGTGCATGTGCTAAATGAGATATCAGTGACCTGCAGGATTATAATCTGTGTTTGGGCTCCACCAGTGTGTCCATGATAAATCTGCCAACACATATCAGTGACAGTCGGTGGATACATCTGCGGCAGACGGGACCTGACGTAGACGGAGCCACATTCCGAGGACTTTGTTCAGGCCAAAGCCTGCTGTTTGTCTTGGTGAGTGAACTTTTTTTGTCTCTGCGTTCATGAGTGTGCCGGTGCCCAGTCTGTGGTGGTGTACAATTTACACGGATTTAGACGGATTAGCACATCTGCCTCTCTAACACTGACAGATTTATTTTAGCTCTAAGTGCTGCTCTGTTGACTGTGTAACTTCCTGGTGGCACGTGCTAACTGTTAGCCAAACACCCCCTTTACTGTGACTGTTGTTATTATTGTGCCACTTTGCTGAGGTTATAGCTGCCCAGACAGTATCAGGCTGTTTAAAGCTTTGTCTTTGGATTAGTTGTTTTAGTTTGAAAAGCAAACGGATAAAAGCCAGACGTTGTAAATTGTGTGCAGTGCTAACAAAGTCACTGTTATTGAACGCCCCCCCCCCAACCTCTTGTGGATTTGTGTGATTATTCTGATTATTTATTTTCACATTTTCAATAAGCTTTTCAGGTTCAGATGAGACAACATCTGAGCTTTGACTGAGAAAAAAAAAATCATAAAGGACGTATTCTTGCAGTACTAATTAAAAAAGTTTCGGTATTGGCCAGAAATGTGTAAACCTGTGTCAATGCTATATTTATTTGGTACCAGAAATCAGTAAAATATGCTCAAAATACATACATATTGGATGGGAGAATAAAACTGTGAATGTGATTTGGCATTTTATGCTGACTGTCAGCACTTGACAGATATTAGTGTAGTTGTTTGATGGGGACAGAGACAGCACAGAGACTGAGTCAAGACAGACAAAGACTGGCTCAAAACAACACCCATCCCCAGAAGGGCTTTTGAGAAAATAAATGGACAGACCTTGCAATTTGTTATTGCAGCAGTTACTTTGCAATTAATACCAAAGAAGGTTTTAAAGGAGCTGTATGTAAGAAATGTTATAAAATTACCATGATGTGTCATCAGAGATTAAGGAAACATGTTTGAAATACTGATTTTTACTGACAACAAAGGAGCAGCCATCTTATTCATAATGTCTGTTTCAATTCACAACTTACAAACACTGTTTATTTTGTGAAAAGGAGGCATAAGTAAGAATCTTGTTTGCACCCTTGTCTTTTATGTGGGATAAACAGGTTAAGGGTATAATATGTATCCTACTTCGTGCTTAGTCAAAGTAAATTAAAGTCTGCTTCATCTCCAGAGGTTCAAATATGGCTCTGTCATTCCTTTTGGTTTTGGCTGCCACCGTGATCCTCATCAGACCTGAAACACCTGTAACTAAGGTAAGAAGCTAAGTGTTACTCAAAAAGGGGTGGATTGTCTTCAGGTTACTCTGATTTTGATCACGCGTGAATGCTGCCCTGTTTGCAGGCCTTACATCAGAACTCACTGGAGTGCTGTGGTGACAAACTGAAAGTGAACAATTCATGTTCCAATGACACTCACTGTGAACCAGGTAAAGTGGATGAAGTGGACGTGATGTGTGGAGAGCTGAGGATAGTTGTTGTATGCAGAAAGTCACCAAGAGCTACTTTGTGTATTCATAAACGTTTTCTCCTATGTCAAAATTATGTGCTGATTCTTCAGGCTGTTTTTTACGCGTTCTTGAGAACAGCAACACTGTTTGCATATTCTGTGACTTGGCCTCCGTGGACCTGGAGAACATCACTGTCTGCACTTACAGTAAGTAACTCACCACGGTTCCCTTGCTGTTCCAGACAAATGAAAATCTTACTGTTTTGGGGAGTCGTGCTCTCTTTAATTTGCACATTTCCTGTCCATGTTAGATTATACAGTGGAGCGGAAGAATCACACAACTGTAACCACTGTCATTCCTAAAATTGGTAAGATATCATGTCTTCATTTGTTGACTGTTAAGTTGTTTTTATGGTGATATAACATTTCTTAACTGTGTCTATTAGTAAAAGTATGATAATTTGATTTTAGGGATCAATAAACTGATTTATCGGGATAACACAGAGCTCATTAATTGTGGTTAGCTTGAAATGCCAGATAAATGGAGCAAAATACTTTATCAACATTACCCGCATAATAGTTCATTAAAGTGGGTAATGACTACTGAGTATCTGCAGCAGTCAGTATGGTTTTTCTCACACTGTGTTCCCTTTTTTTTTCTTGTGTATTTGAACAGGAGGGCCAGGTGTGGCAGCCTCTCTGCTTCTAGGAACACTGTTGATCAGCCTCTTCCTGATCCTGTCTGTTGCCTCCTTTTTCTACCTCAAACGCTCCAACCGACTCCCAAGCATCTTCTACCGCCGCAACAAAGGTAGACACTGAAACATGACATTAAAGTATAAAGCTCCACGGACCCTGTCACATGTCCCTTAAAACAAATGTAAAGCAGCATGCACATGCTTGAGGAACGTGGAAAACACAGTATTATTGTTTTGCCTCTGTGATATTTTTGGTTAATATTTTTGGTTACTTGTGTGTGTGTGTGTGTGTGTTTTATTTACAGCCTTCATTTTCCAACCAAGTGAGACAGTAAGTTAATCTTATTGTTTCCACATAACTAATTGCACACTGTAGCACAGTATATTCAGAAACTGTGTACGTAGAGACAAAGTACCTGTTTATTGTTACCGCAGCACTGTTTTTCAACGTACAAAGACATTATTTACACTTATTTGTGTCTTTTTTCTTTTCCCTCCTAGGCTGTCATGATTCCCTCCTCAGCAGGTAAGATGAGTGCACTCTCTGATCTTGTCAAACAGGTTATACTATTGTGTGAAGTGGGTGAGTAATGCAAATCAGTCAGTAAGCAATGCTGGTGAAACAGGCTCGCAATCACACATCATGATCACAAGTGTAAAAGCTGTTCTTGAAATCACAAAACATGACAAAACATAGCTGGGAAATGCTTTAACCCAGGGGTTTTCAAAGTGTGGGACAGTGGGCCTCCCCAGGAGAACTCAAAAGCAGCCAGGAATCCCCCCCCCCCCCCACACACACACACACACAATTATTATTACTTTTATTACTGCTATTGATGTTGCTTTGAATGTTCCACGAAGGCTTGAAAAAAAGGTTTCAACAATAAATGACATACACATCTTTGTTTTTTTAAATGTTGTCTTTTAAATATCTTTTTAATTTTTAAACACAATCCTTGTGTATGATTTTAACATCTTTTTAAAACACATTTTAACATCTTTGTTAAACATATTTTAAATACATTTAAACTTTTTTGTTAAAAAACATCTTCACTAAAAAAAAAAACACACAATTTAACTTTTCAACTGATTTTTTTTTTTTTTAAACACACGTTCACTCATCCGACATTATCCCACATTAACGCTTACATAGTGGGCTGAAACACTGAAAATGATCTCCCCATAGTAACTAAATTGAGAACTAATAGCCATAACCTCAATTCAACAAGATCATCTATGCAATTCCTCAAATCAAATAATGAATAATAATGAACAGATTGCCACCTTATTTTGCTCACCTCTATTTTAGTGGGAACAGAGAGTCTGTGTCTTTGATGAGCACAGGCGGTTGATGCGCTGTAGACAGGAATAAACGCAGATCATCCTCTACCCGCAGCCGTGACCGGTACTTGCTTTTAAACGTTGTCAATGTGGAAAATCCACACTCACACAGATAAGTGGAGGTGAAGCGGGTGTGTTTTTTCCCGCGGCGTGCCTCCCCTGAAGTCCTCTGAAGTCACACTTTGAAAACGCTGCTTGAACCAATTCCACTTCTAATTGCTCTCACAGATTCCGATATATATATTTTTTCTGTCTTTCTCTTGAAGGGAGAAAAACAAGATATGTCAGAAGGGAGCGTCCCTCTGCAACATCGACAGTTAATAGTGGCACTTTACCAACGACGTCCACCACTCAAGCGTACAATGTGTAGGAGGGGAATGGCAGTGTTGGTGCAGGTTATAGAGAAAGCTCAGGAAGGATGTTAACTTTTCTTTATCAAGTGTGTAGAAAGACTCATACAGATGTTGCCAAATTTAAGTAACTGCTCGCAGAGCATCTTACTGACATGATCTTCTCCATATTTTCTGTGAAATGAAGCAGAAACTAAAATGCCAAAAGTCGTTTGAATAGTTCCTATACTTTTAGACAACGCAGGATGGTTTTTATTTGCTACCCACTCACGCGTACTGTTGCAATGATATATCGCTCACTTATTAGATCATAAGTCGCTGCAAAATATTTTGATCTGTCTTTAATTTAACATGTGCAGTGTAGGCAAGAGGTAGCAAGGGAAGATTTTAAACGTTGCTCAGGCCTTTATGGAAACTATGAAACTGGGCCTGGTAGCCACTTAGTTTAGCATTCAAACTGCAAATGATTGGAAACAGCTAGCATGGCTCGGTCCATAAGAAGAAAAAAAACCTGCCCATCATTGCCACTACAGAAGGATTTTTTTTATTATTTACACATTATATTTATTTGCATTTTGTACCAGTGCACTGAATTTTAATGACTAAGCCGACAGAATAAATTGTGTTGAATAGATAATTAGAATTCCTCTGGTGGACCAGAACATTGTAGCTGCTGTATTGAATGACTTTGTATTTTTAATGTATTTTACATTTGTATTTGCAATTTTTGTGAGCTCAAGCAAAGTGAATGTATTTCACATGTGTAGCAACTCATGCGTTTAAAATATATGGATTATTTATAACATTCCATGGCAGACCCACTCAGATCCTTCTAAAATTTAAAAAAAAACAAACAAATTTTGTTCAACTCCAATATAACTTCCTGTCAACACCCAACATTTTTTAAAATCCTTCTGCACTTTATGTCTGATGTCATCTGCAAATGTTAGACCTTCCATTAAATGGGGTTGAGATTGTTGTAAAATTTGCGTTGTTTAGTGCAACCTTTTGTTGCACTGTGAATATTGGTTGACTACTATTACCTTTTGCCAAATGTTCGCTGAAGAAAGTGGCTTGTACTGTGTGCCATTACTGTGATTTCTGTGCCATTCTGAGCTTTAAATGCAGCTAAGGGAATATTAGTCATGATGTGATGAATAATCAGGTGTTTGAATTATATCCAGTGGCCTTTACTGTGCACAAGTTGAACCCAAGGCTAGTTATCCAAGTTTTATTTGCTGCATGGTATTTCATTTTCTATGTTTTTATATCATGACAAACCTAAAATTGTATAAAGTAATTTCCGCTTACAGTATATGAGAAGCAGTCTAACCTGTGCCAGATACAAGGCAGCCAACTGTCATTCCATAAATACACTTCTTTTTTGCTTTGTGTTGTACAAATACAAATAACCATAAAGTGAAAACATGTATATATTGTTTTATACAGATGATGTATTGTTTTTGTTATCATGTATATAATCTAGTTTTGGTGCAATGAAGAGAGTTCTGAAGATGTTTGCATTGTTTGAAGAAATAAAGCAACTTTTACAAGTCACAAGCCTTAATTTCAGCTGAGGATGACATGTTTGTGTAAAAAATTATGTACCAGAAATATTTATTTTTAAAATAAGAGTCTTAGTTTCTTTCTTTGTATTGCTGAGAGGCAATACAAGAGAGCCTGAGTTCTCATCCATCTTTGGAAAACAAAATTTAATAGCATACTTAATTAACATTTATAGTTTCTTAAAATGTCTAAAGCATAACATTCATTTTTTTTGTTATTCTTGCTCCCATTAGCCTTTTAAATGACTTTATGTCAAAAGTCATTTTAAATGTCATTTTGTGATATTATTGTGTTTGTTTGGCTTGAATGCATTTGGTTCCCGAGGACTGTCTGCCAAATGTTCTCCTTCAAGGATAAGATACATCGAACCTTAATACTTAAGGTTTTTAATTTAACACTTAAAAAATCTGGCTTGCCAATCATATCACTCAGTAGACGTGATTATTGATCTTACCTCTGATGAATGATAAGAGTATTTTTGGTCTCTGAAATGTCACACCTCTGCAGATATACATGTGACTGGTGACACTACTCTATTTATATAAACAGCTGACTGCAAGGCCCCAGTCTGACATACACAAGGACAGAAGTGCATCAGAGCTGAAATGTTCCTGCAGGGAGAAAGCACTGGCACATTCAAAGAGGACGCCTTGTCCCTCTGCAACAGGTAAGTCATTGTTCACTACACAAACACATAAACACTAACAGATTTATCCCATAGTCATTTCACTAAAGCAGAAATAGGACCTTTAAGAAGACTGAGTGAGAGCAGCTGAAAGAATTTGATAACGTCCTTTGTACTGCAACGAGTGAATGACCCTAATGACTGCATGACCGAAAAAGGCTGCATATAATGTGTTTCCCACGTATAGAACTATGACACCTCGATAAATGATTTTCAATAAACGGATATATTTGTGTTTGGAATATGTTTAAGTTTCATTATATCTGAGTATAATGATAATGAAGATATTTCTCTTCTGTTTCTGCATCACATTTTACCATTTACAAAAGTGTGTTTGTTAAGCTGATACAGTGAGTGAAGCCCTGACGCTGGCTGAAACCTTTAACATCAGATCAGGTGACCTGTTTTTGTAGAGGGCACAAGGTCATGGAGTACTCTGGTTTCTGTGTTTTGGAGCTTGTGACCAAGGTGCTGGCCCCGACGTCTGTGCAAGATCTGAACTAATACTTCAATCTGAACTGTTTGCTTTCTGCTCACTTGTTTGCTGCTGACAGATGATTATATTAAAGTTATGCTTCAGGCAGACGCAAATATATATATGCTCTAATATTTAAATTCCATTGTGTTGATGTAACTTTAAATATAACCTAGTGCCATGACGGAGGATGTACTGTTGCACTGCAGATTATTACAAAGCCTGTTATCACTAATCATGCCATATTTCATCTTCTGTTTCAGACTGAAGGGAGTGTGAATGATCAAAATGGATGATTTAGATCATAGTATACACATTGCCGAGTTTGACTGGACCAGCTTTTGTGATGAAAGTGAAGAGTGTGGTTTGCGGCAGCCTGCACTCGCCTGCCCTGAATACCTCAGTGATTCAGAGGGTTCCTTGAACTCTGGTTCAGTCTTCAGCACCAGGCAGCCGGAGACACAGCAGAACGCTGAGGTGGACAGTGATGTAACAGAGAGCAACTGTACAAAGTCACCGCTGAAGCTGAATGACAGTTTACAAGTGACAGGTGTGACGCAGGTGGATTGTCCAGCAGGAAATATCCTTGGCACAAAGGAGGTGCATTTGAAGAATTCAGAGGACGTCCCAGAGGAGAGAGGTGACAGCATAACAAACACACTGCAACCTGAAACATTATGTTCAGGAGCTTCCATAACTCTGAAAAAAGGGGATGAAAATGTGCAAATAGAAAATGTTCAGCCGAATCCACTAAATGTGAAGGAGCCGCACACTATAGACGGAGCTGTGAGTGTGGGAGGAAGTAATGTCCCTGCAAGAGCAGAGAAGGAGCGCTGGTTTGTGACAGTGAATTACAGTCCTGCACGGCCGCGGGCACGAGCTCCCTCTGTGAAAAAAAAACGAAGACAAAAAAAAACTTGTAAAATCAGTCATAGCTGCTGCTACAGGCAAGAAGAATCTCAGGAAGAAATCACTGCAGGAGTGAAGGACGCAGAGCACTTCACTGAAACAAATCCTGAGAGGGTTTCACATCTGTTGCAAATGTCTTGTGAGGAACACACTGAAACAGACTTTTCTGAGGTAACGATGGACAAAAACAAAGCTCAGCCAGAGAGTGCTGAGTCGGACGAGTTCTCCTCCATTCACAGTTATGACTCGGAAAGCTATTTGTCTGCTGCTGAATCCGCAGAGGACACTCAGCATCTTCTCGCAGAAAAACTTCAACCTGTGGATTCGGATTTGATACAACTGCAGAGCTCAGTGTCTCTGCTGAGTGAGACCGGTGATGCCGACAGTACGCGGCACAGACAAACGCATTCTTTTCACAGCACTCTCTCCTGCAATGTAACAGTTGTCAACTGTGACAGTAATGAATGCACAGTTGACGCTCATCATGCCCCGACATTTCCATCTGCTGGACAAAGAGCCAACAAACTGCCAGATGACAGCTCCACGTGTGATATCAACACACACAGCACAGAGCTCCATGTGCTGTCAGACACACCAGGAGTCCAGAAACACAATATTAATCCTACAGCATCTGGTAGCTCTTCAGATCTGCTTAGTCCTATTCCTGATTTGATTGTAACACCTTGTTCTGTGGCTGACAGCCCCGAAACGTATGCTGAAACTGCCGGCCACACTCGACCTGTGTTTGCCATTTCTGCCTTTTGGAACGAAATGGAAAAACTGACAATAAATGACATTTTACAGCTTAGGATGAGTAGAAGCACAGAAGAAACAGTGACAGAAAATGTCGACAAAATAAGCCACGGTTCTCTTGTGGAACTCTCTGACACGGCTGATTCGGATTATTTCACACAGCCTGACGAGTCCAAGCCAGAGCGCTCAAGCTGTGAGTTTTCCACCTCTGACTTTGAGGAGGAGTACTGGCAGTTTGTTGGCACCAGTAGGAACTCCAGTCCTGATCCTCATGGTAAAAGCCAAGAAACAACCAGTGACTGTTCCTTGTTATCTTATGAAGAAGAGGAGGAGACCACAAGCTCTGAAGGAAAGGAGACACCTGTCCCTTCAGAGGACTTTGCACATTTTGAGGATCAGGAATTCAATATTTTGAACAAACTTGCTTGGCCGAGACGGATGACAAAAAGTAAAAGTATGCACAATGTACAAGCTTTCAACAAAGAGGATCACACTGGTCCCTGTGATAACGATGAAAGCAGCCTGCCCTGCAGCACACGTCAATTCATGACCGACGTTATGGTTCTGAAAGACAATAACAGCCTGGAACAGCCAGCACCAGCTTTTCTTCTATCCAATTATTATACTGATGTAGTGGATGAGCATTTCCCAGAAGTGTTTGAATACTTCTTCACAGAGGATAAAACAAATAATGAATCTGGGTGTATCACTGTTTATAATCCAGAGGAACTCTCAGTAGCTCCTGTCTTTGATTACAGTCTTTGTCCACTGAGGGATGATGTTCCATTCTCCTCCCTCCACGATTCTCTTTGTAGTGAGGACAAACCCATCCCTATCTTCTCCTGTTGTCCTCCGACAGTCAGAGAAATCACATTCCCAAAATTGGACTATGATCTCTTGAGGACGGAGGAGGCGGTGGACAACTTCTCTCCGATCAGAGTCATGTCTTGCTCTTTCATCCAGGCCTATCGGTTTGGGACACATGCAACGGTTGCGGGTGGATCTCACAGCTGGAAACCTTTGCTGAAATTGGGCAAGTTTGTCTTCCATGACAAAGGAAACATCTGGCACAGAAGGTCTGGCACCTGGATGTTTCCACCCGATGCTGAAAAGGTAGAGGGACAAGCCTTCGCCTGCCCTCGGGTGTTCCACAGGGAACTGGCAGTGCAGCGGAGCATACTGGAAGCTAAAGAGACATCAAGTAAGCCAGAGCTCATCAGAGTTAAGAGGCAATTAGCAACACGAAGAAACATACACCCTCATTTAATCTTGAATTAAAGGAAAACTCTTTTTGTTTGTTCCTTTGTGTCTCTCACAGGACAAGTGGGCATCTTCTCGACACTGAAGCAGTCAGATATGTGTTTGGTCTGCATAGCCTTTGCCTCCTGGGTTCTGCGATCGTCTGACCCAGAGAACGCTGACACCTGGAAAACAGGTGAGAAACCTCGTGCATTAAGAAATGTCTTCTGTGCTTCCTCCCCAGGGACGACAGATGAAAATTAGCTTATGCTAACTCAGACGCAGCCACATTGTCCCTGTCAACGTAACTAATAAATAAATCAATATTTTTACTGTTATTAATATCTCCAAAAATATGTGAGAAATAAAGAAAAAGTAGTGAAAACCTACAGAATTCTTAGGACAGGGTCTAGTAATGATCTACAATTAGTTGCCAAATTTAAAAAATATTTGGGTCATTTAACATAATGACCTAAACACTTTCCTGGCGCAACTTACACTAATGTATTGTTGTATTTTAAATGTTTATTTCTAAAAATTTTTTTTTATTTGTCCTCAGTGGGACTTAGCAGCTGCTAATGTCTTCGATTGCTCCTCTTATTTAGTAAATATGTTTTAATGTCACAGAGGAAAAAACGTCAAATGAAACTAAGCAGTCAGAAACTTAAGATTGAACACTTTGTGTTCAAAAGTGTAGCAACAAAAAGGCAACTGGACTTAGTTGAATTTCTTGAAGACGTTTCGCCTCTCATCCAAGAGGCTTCTTCAGTTCTGCTTGACTGGTGGAGAGTCTGGGACTTATAAACTCGGTCCATGGGGTGTGGTTTGGACAAGAAAGGGGTGTGAGTTGTTAACTAAAAGGTTAGATGAGTCGTTAAGTCGTCAAAGGGTCGTTAGTTATTGGCTATTGTCTGATTTAGTTTCACCTGAGTCATCAACTGTATTTGACTTTAGGAGTCCAGAACAGCACTGTAGGTGGCTGATAGCTGGTGTCTTAGACCACCTCCCCTGTTCAAAGTTGGTTTCTCCAGTTTGGCAAAGATGGCTTCTTTTACTCCTCTTTCAAACCATCTGTCCTCCCTGTCCTCTGAACATTACTGTCCTGGAAAGAATGTCCTGTCTGGTGTAAGTGTAGATAGACTGCTGAGTCTTGTCCTGAGTGGGTCTGTCTTCTGTGTTGGGCCATGCGTTTGTGGAGAGGTTGTTTTGTCTCTCCAATGTACAAGTCATTACATTCCTCACTGCACTGAACAACATATACCAAGTTGGTTTTCTTGTGGTGGGGTGTTTTGTCTTTGGGGTGAACCAGTTTCTGTCTGAGGGTGTTGTCCGGTTTCAATTGTATTGGAAAGTCGTGTTTGTTGAAAATCCTCTTAAGTTTTTTGGACACGCCGGCAACATAGGGAATAACATTTTTGCGGGAGAGCTCCTTCTTCCCTTTTGTTGTGTTTGTTTTTGAGGTTTTTGTGAAGGCCCAGTTGGGGTAGCCACACTTCCTGAGTGCATCCTTGATGTGTTCCTGTTCCTTCAATCTGCCTTCTGTCCTGGTGGGAACCCTTATTGCTCGGTGGTGAAGGGTCCGAATTACTCCTAACTTGTGTTGTTCTCTTGGATGAGAGGCGAAACGTCTTCAAGAAATTCAACTAAGTCCAGTTGCCTTTTTTGTTGCTACACTTTTGGATACCATGACCTGGATGACTGAGAATATTCACAGACAACACTTTTTGTTGTTCAGCTCTGCTGGCAAACGTGAGCGCGCTGTCAGCAATCCAGTATCTGCGGCATTATGTGAAGAGGAGACCTCGTCAAGATGATCCCTGACATTTACTGCTCACAAGAGAAATCATTCCCAAACCCGTTTTCACCTGGGTCCATCAATGCACTGTATGTACAGAAGAGCTCAATATCTACACTTACAACAAATGCCTTAGCTTCTGAGTTCCAGCACATCATCCTCAGGAAGAGGTGACTAATTACATATTAAAATGTTTTTTTTCAGCCTTAAACTAGTTGGATAGTTTTAAGTAATATGCAATAATTTGAAATTACAATGATTCCTTTGGTAAGTATAATTTGGTAAGAATTCATCTATGGTAATGAAAGAGTAGAAGGTTAAATACTTATTGCAGGTGTTTAACCTGCTTTGTGGGACTTGTACACACTCACTAGCTTTATCCTCAAAGACATGAAAACATTTCAGCTGCATTTTTTTACTTTAGCTTTGGTTAAACCTATGTTAATAGAAGGACCACTATATCTGCAAAGAAGCTGATGGTTTTTAACACGTCACATTGTTAAAGTCCTCTTGTGCCTCTGACATGGATGTGTATATTAAACATCTAGTCGAGCTTGAGATGTACATTAAGCTGTAATAGTCGCTTGTATGATATCCTGTTGTATGTGAATGCTAGTTGTCTATAGGAGGAAAAACGAAAAGTCCTGAAGTCTGGTTTGTTTTTATTTGTAAGAAAAGACAAGGTAGGTGACTGCTCTGTGTGTGATTGTAAAGCTTTCCCTGAAACAAAAGCAGCACATCAAAAAAGAAAGAAAAAGAAAGAAGTAATTGTCTGGAGCAAAAGCTCATCAAATCGCTTGATTAATCTCAGGACTCTTTGTGGAAAGGTCCTGAGGTTGTCCTAACTTCAGTTGGAACAAATTTAAGCTTTATGATTTTTCTCTTTATAAGCTCTGAGAACTTGCATAATATCATCAATTACCTTCTTGTTGTTGCTGTCTCTATTGCTTTTCAACACCAAGTTACTGTCAGTGCCACTGTTTAAAAAAATATTTAGTTAGGAACTAACATGTTCAGACAGGTAGTAACACAACTAATAGTTCTTGTGACAGTTCTTGTGTTTTTCCATATCTGCGGTTTTTGTTGTAACTGGCGATTAATAAAATAAACCATGAATATATAGCTGTCTTTTGTTTCTAATTTGATGGGTGAAAAGTTTTTTTCTCAAAACAGAAAACACAAAAATTGTCACTGCAGAAATATTTATTGAAATACATATGCAATGGATACATTTTCGTTTATATCACATAAATACTGAATTGGGAGGCAGTTCTTTTTTTAAAAATTCCATTAAATCTCAAGGAGTTAGTTTCTCCAATTCAGCTACTTTCATCAAAGTTACGTAAATACACTGTTGTAATAAAACTTTTGGTCGGTAGTGACAAATCATGGTCCAATTAATAGTTACAGTATTTCACATTATAATACTATATAATGTTTCAGCTTATGGTTTACTGCTATCTTGTTGAAGTGTGGGTCAAGTGTTTACATCGACTGCTATATTTATAGTACTCATTTATATAGAATATCATGAACATGTGGTATTTACAATCTCTAAAATGAGCGAATAAAAGCTTCGGTTATACTGTGAAAAGATATCTTGATAAATAAAACTTTAGGATTTAGACAAATATTTAGCAGATTTAAGCGTAAAACCAATCCCTACTATACTTTCAGAGTCTAAACACCACAATGCAACTTTCTACTCTATTTTGGTGAAAACTAAGACTGAGCCATGCTAGGTTATTCAAACACTGATTTAAATGTCATTCTGTACAGGGAAATCACCTTAAAATCATTATAGAGATGAGTACATTTGAACTTAAACTCCAAAGTCAGTCTGTTTTCATATCGTTTTTAGCAAACTCAAATAACTGCATATCAAATTTTAGAGTTCCATAGAGAAAATCTGTGACTTAATCTTACACTAATAAGGTTGTTCATTATTTTGATAATAAAAGTAGTATAAATTCTTAATTGATATGAAAATCTCAGACGGACTTTGACAGTCCCATTAAGTGCTGAACAAGGAACACACATAAAGGTCCACAAAGTATTCTCTAAAATATATTAAAACATGAAAATTGACACACAAATATTCTCTTACAGTCTCAAAAGTTACACAGTATTGTATTGGCTATAAGTATTTTAGGGCATGCACCACCTGACACTCAAGATGGCTTGTCACCTTCTTTCTTCAGACGGCTTTAGGAAACACAAACAAAAACATGAGTAGAGGTGTTCTTCAGATAGTTATCACACAGTTTATATGAGAATAAAAAAGCAATGACAGCTTTACTGCATTGTAGCTCCATAGCAGGTCACAGAAGGATACAATTCTCATATAACAAAGAGACTATGCAACTAAAAAACAAGCTAGCACAGAAAACATTGTTGAATTAATGGGATGAAATTAGCAAAAACAAAAATAATACACTAAATACTACAAAAAAACCTTGAAACATTCACCTGTAGTAATCTTCTTGGCTTGGCAGAGGGCCTCCATGCAAGTGATGTCCATGCAGCCACTGCTGCTCCATAGCCATCCTCTGCAGTTCTGCAGACTGAGCATGCATAGCCTGGAGCTGGTGAGCAGCAGACATCTGAGGAATTGGGCCCTGGAGCTCTCGTGGATATGCAGTCCCTATGGATGGCACCAAAAAATGTAAAACATAAACATAAGCAAATGTTAGACTGTAGTAAGAGAGCTTTAACTGAGGGCTGAGAGTGTTGCATTACAAACCAAACAATGGGTGCCTCAGCATTTCATGATCATGAGGGAGATCATTGAGTAAAGGGTTGGGTATTGGACCACCAGGGAAAGGGAATCGGGCCAAACGTGGTCCTGTTGACAGAGGGTCCACTAGAGGATGAGGACTTGAACCTGTATAAAGAAATAAGATCCACATTAGGTAAAGGTCAATTCCCCACCAATATTAGCACTTTCACACTAGCAAGTACAGGCACGGTAGCCCTTCAGGCTCTAGTTCTGTTCAGAACCAGCTCTCGTTCACACCAGGTTAGTAGAACTTAAGGTCATTAACAGCAATCAAGTGAACAAGGGTCTTTTTGCATGGAGTTTGCATGTTCGTCTCTTGTGTGCATGCATTTCTCTGGGTCGTTTGGTTTTCCTCCCACAGTCCAAAATCATGCAGACATTAATTGAACTCTCTAAATTGCCTGTGAGTGTGAGTGTGAATGGTTGTTCATCTCTGTGTTGTGATGGACTGGTGACCTGTCCCTCATATGAAGGATAAATGCTGGTGAAAAAGTGCTTTCAGTATATTTCTGCTGACTGCATAACTTCTGAAGAGCCAAAAATGTCACAAAAAATCCAACCTCACCTTGACCGAGGGGGTCCTGTTGGTGCAGATGGAGGTGAGAGTGAATGTGAGAGTGCTGGTGATGATGTGGTGTCACATTAAGCATCTGCAACCTGGCAGCAGGGTCAGTCCCTACAGAGGCCATCCTTTCTGCATGGAGCCGTTCTGCGGTTAGTCGCTCAGCGTAACTCAGCTCAGGGCGTAGCTGAGGTCCTGCCAGCGCCATCCTCTCCCGCTCCAGATGGTTCAACCCGGGATGAAAGGGGGCAAAAGGATGGGGAGGCCCGGGTATATGTGGAAGAGCCAGTGCACCATGTCGGGCAAAATGCTCCATGGGATTGGCTGAAGGGTGTAAGGTTTCCAGGTCTGGGGGTTTGACCTCAAAGCCTGGCTTCATTCTCTCGCGGAGTTCCCTCTCTCTGAGGTTCCTCAGCTCACGCTCTCTCAGACTGGGCTCTGCACTATACAGGCTAGGCATATGGTAGGCCAGCAGGGGGTCACCTGGGCTCAGGGACACATAAAAAGGATGGTTGCGGTTGGTGGGCGACATAACGTGTGGTCGAGCATATTCACTCAGGGTGCGCAGAGCCGGTGTATCAGGGCCAATATAAGGGGGCACAGCAGCAACAGTGGCGGGTGGCTGCTCAAAGGAGGGACGGCCATGACCTGGAGCCGTCATCTGTGCCTCACTAATACGACCATCATGGGATGAGTTACTGGCTCTCTGTTAACAAGAACAACGTGTTAGATAATTCTACATGATTTGTGTGACAGAAGACAGCTTGAAAAGAAATGAAAAGGAACACTGCACTCACAGCGTTTCTGTCTATCTCTCGTTCCCTCTCCCTCTCTTTCTCCCTTTCACGCTCTTGCCGAGCACTGTGTTCAGCATCTCTCCTCGACTTTTCCACAGCCTCCTCTCGTTTCTTGGCCAATTTGGAGGATGCGAGTGGAGTGAAGAACAGGTCGGTTCGAGCACAAGAGTTGTAACCACGATCTAAGTGTTTGATAAACCTGAAGAAAAAATCAGTTATTAGTATGACTAACAAATGTCACATATAATGAATTCTGAGGAGCTTTTGGTACAGCACATGTAAAGCATGATAGATTCATGTACTGAAAACTAAAGATGCCATTTTGTGTTTGTCCATAACCTTTATTTATATTTTGATAAATAAGAAACCTGCTGAGATCTGGGAGTAGTAACACCTCCAAAAGTCATAAAGCAACAACCACCAATCAAACAGGTTATAAACAAGTCCAAAATGAATGATGTTGTGTGAACCAATAATTTGTATATTATTAAAATGTTCAAATTAAAGTTATGACATAAACCTGAAGATGGAAACAGTAACAGGGAACTTCCAGAGGTTTTCAATGCAGATGGTAACTAAAGCATTTTTACATTTCTAACATTTCTAAAAGGTTCTCATTAGATTTCAGTACCTGAGTTCTTAATAAAATGTTACTGTAAGTGACAATAACTTTCATATACAGTATACAGGAAAATTATTAATTAAAAAAACTGACATGGCAATAAATGCTTTTATAGCAGTGCCTATGGGTTGTAAGAAATAATCTCATACCGTGCAGACTGGCTGGCATGGCTTGCCATGTTCACAATGGTGGGCTCTGGCGATGGGCTCCGAGGTGGTGAAGGTGGACTTTCTACCTCTTCTACCTCATCGAGTGGCTCTTCTTTAATCTGAACATGTGCCCCCCCTGCTGTGCTGCCTGGTAAGGGTCTGAGAGGAAGAGGCAGGAGGGATGACTGGAGGCTTGGGACTGGGCCAACAACTGAGGATGTGACAGAGGTGAGAGGGTGTGAAGCTGCAGCAGGTGGGTGAGAGGAAGCTATGCTCTTTCCAGGGTGGGCCTGCACCTGAGAGATCACTGGAAGCTGAGTTGAAAGTGACTGCACTGGCAAAGGCTGCTGCATGAGCTGAAGAGGGGGAGGTGGAGCACCTGGAGGATGCTGGTTGGGCAGAGAATTGAGGGGTTTTAGAGCAGGTGGAGGGGGCAGATTAGAAGGCATCTGGGGGAAATGAGTAGCAGACTGATGTGGTAGCTGTTTGTGGGATGGTGGAATTGGAGTTGTGGGAGGAGGCTTGATTTGTGGGCCAGGCAGTGGAGGCTGAGGGAGCTGTGACTCCCTAAAGAAGGGTGACGGTCGCTGGGGTGCCTGTGGTGACAGGCTTTGTGACTGCAGAGGCTGTGACAAGTTGAGAGAAGGTGGGACCTGGAATGCTGGAAAAAGAGGAGCATCCTGACCCAACATTGATGGCAGAGGAGGCGGGACAGGAAGAGGGTGAGAGCCATGCTGTGGTTGGCTGTTTTGAGCCCCTGTGCCAAGTGACTGACTGGCAGCTGGCAGAGGTGGGTCTGGAGAAGAAGGAGGGGGGCTTTGAGTGGGATCAGCAGAGGAGGTGCTATGCGGTTGGGGAGCAGCAATGGCAGGTCCCTGAGAGGGTGGGGCTTGCGAGACAGGTGTGTCCACAGCAGAGGGGGCAACAGGCTCTAATGGTACAGCAGTCGGCTGGGCAGATGAGTCCGAGTCGCTCTCGTTGCCCTGCTGAGGACTGGGAATGCTGGGTGAGGAGCTGCGGTTATCCTGATCAATGTCTTTGGTGTCACTACTGCCATCATCCTGAGCACTGCGACTTTCTGAGGAACTTTCCTCCTCTACCTCAGCCTCTCCCTCTGACCGGGATCCCTGTGGATCCTAGAAAAGCAGAGCAAACAAATCTGGATCATACTGTTTCCATTTGATGATTATATTATACAAAGCAGATTATTTTAAGAATTTTACAAATAATTTCTGAGACAGTGTGTCCCCTGTCACCTGTGTCTTCAGTCTCTTAGGTGTAACTTTTTCAGGCTCCAGAGCAATGCTCTCCCGTAGACGTTTAGTTGTCTTTGGTAATGCTGCCTCCTCTTTTATCCTCTGTTGACAGAGCATGATATTTACACAGCATGGTTAATGACTGACAGAAGACAGTGATGATGACTGACACAAATCATTATGACACTTTTCCATTATACAATTCTATCACCACTTCAATCAACTCTACTTGCTTTAATTACAGGCATGTAATGGAAAAGTGAATGATCATGGACATGCATTTACAGTATTTCCGCCCATGTATATTGTACTGTATATCACACACTGTTCAAGATCAAATTGATCTGACTTACCTTTTAAGATTTCCTTAATAACCCAGTACACAACATTAATTGTGTATTGGGTTGTGTATGTGATTGGCTGCTAAATCTAGTTTTCAATGCTGACTGTGTTTACCTTGCTTGTCCTCTTTGTGGAGTCATTTTTATTGTCTGTGGAAGATGACCTCAGAGAGCTGGAAGTCACTCCGCTGGGGGACAGCTGGTTACTGGACTGCTGGTCCTCACTGTTGGGGGAACCAGTCAGCCGCCTGTGGCCACTTCTTAAAGATGATAGCTGCTTTGATAAGCAATCACAAGTTGGTAATTTAAATTACAGGAAGGAAAACATGCTTACCAATTCCATAGTATAAAAGACTTTATTATTTAAAATCTGATTATTTTTCTATATTATAGTTGTGTCTAATGCCGTTTGTACAAAAAACAAAAACAATCAGTGTTGGTGATAAAGACAATGGTGTGACTGATCTGTCAGCCTCAGGCTTACAGTTGCTCTACTTCGCCGTGTCCTCATGCCATGCTTGCTGTTCACTTCTTCTTCCTCTTTAACAGGTTTAAACATGAATGTGCCTGTGGATTTTGAAGCTGGTGGCAGACATCCATGTTTTCTTTCATATGCACGGCAAGTTGTGCACAGCAAATGGTTATTATCTTTTCCCCCATGGTGCCAGTCTTTAGAACCTGTTACATAAATGTGTCAAATGTTAGGTACAAATTTAAGAAAATATCTGATGAAACCCCTGCGGAGAAACAGTACATTATACATTAAATACCGAACACTGCCGAACTCTGATAATTAAAAAATACAGACATGTACTCACTTGTTGTACCACAGTGGCTACAGGTCTTTATGTCCTGTTCACTGTCTTCACTATCAAGATCATCCTCACTGGCAGAACTCACATCCACTGCAAAAGAAACAGCTTTTGAAGATTAAGACCACATGCAATGTGTCCCTTGATCCCACTACAACTCCCCCATTGAGTGTTAACAGCAACATATTCCTGAAGAACACAGAGAGGTGCACACCTGAATAATTTCGCGATGGTGTGTTCACTGAAGCTGCTGCAGAGCGAGTCTTTGCTTTGCGAGAGGACGGCTCTCGACGTTGCTGTCGATAAGCTCTTGTTCCTGCAGCCTCAGGAGTTTTCTTCCAGTGGTAATAGAACGAGATCAGGTCTCCCTGATTTAAAAAAGAAAATACTTCTAAGAATACATGGGAGTTTGGCTTCTGACCAACAATAAGCAGCCATGAATCAATGCATGCATTACAAATTGATCTATGCACAAAAGCAAAGTTTTCATTTACAGTCTTTTTGCTGGGTAGATAGTCTTTTCGGATCCGAAAGAAATTTTTTCCATATTGTCTCAGGCCTTTGATGAAATGTTTCTGTAGAGAAAAAGGAGGGAAAATGGTCTCTATATTCTATAATTAAATTATATAAAATTGTAAATCAAAGTTAATATACTGCAGATCACATTAATTTATATGATACTAAACATTGCAGCAGTGATCAAACTAATGTATGATGGCACGGTACAATTTTTTTAGTCCAATAACGATATCACAACCTGCAAGTATCCGCCAATACCAGTCAGATACTGTGGTTTTTACATGTTTTACACTGCCAAACTGGTTACAACATATTTGTGCTGATATATTTACTATATAGCCATAATCAACCATTTCACAAACCTAATGCTCCAACTGCACAACCAGTATTCTGCTCCTATAAAGAGGATTTTTACAGAATGTGCTAAGTGAGGCATTTATATGAAATGTAAGTTTTTTGGATTGTAACAAATCACTGAAAATATTTATCTTCCTGCACAAACACAGTGCTGTGTAACAGACAAAAGGTGTCTCACCACATCAACCTCCGACCAGCACTTCTCAATCAGCTTTGGCAGAGGCTTCTTAACCAAACGCTGGAGAGCTTTTGCCGCATCATAATGACTTGAATGGAGCTAGAATTGAGGAAAGGAAAATATTTGCTTATTAATTTGCCAGACAATATTCTTGCTCTTTAAATTAATTATCAATTTATAATTATAGTTCAAGTTGTCTGTACCATGTTGAGAGCGTTGAGTGTGGTATCATCACGGGAGGCTGCTAAACATCCGTCCTCTGTGGATCCACCGTCACACATTCCTGCGAAGGCTGCCATGCTCCTTGAAAAATAAAGTAAAACACGTCTGATGTCCGATAAAAGTGATATTGAAAGTGTTTTTTTTACAATGAGTGAATCTGAAATTAATAACACAGACATCCCTAGTTTCTCAGGCAGACCGGGACAAGACATTACATTTTTCGTAATGTCTTGCCCCCATTTAAAAACAGGTCTCTCACTACTATGGCATGTAAGAAATTAGGTCATTGTAGAAAACAGTCAATGACCACATTGTCTATGAACACTTACATCCAGTGCGTGAATTCCTGAATTAAAAATCTATTTGGAAAAAGACAAGAAAACACAAGACAAATCATGTCTAAATAGGCCAATTTATATGTGCTCCAGATAGGTCAGACAGAAGCTTGACCACACTGGCACTGCACAGCCAGATCAAAGATGGTTTTGTTTTTTTATATGCAGTAGCTCCCCATTTGTGACACCTTGCTGATGGCTGTGTCAAAAAAATGTCTATAATATTTTCTCAATCAGGGATTGAACTATTGTTGTAAAAAAGCACTGGTTTGGCATTCAGTGTTTATTAATAGGAAACAGATGTTTTGTTTTGTTTTTTACAGGTTTAGCACTATCGTTAGCACATTCATTCAGTCAAGAGCATAAAAGAGTATCTGCATCATGCTGTTCAGTAAGTATACGAGAACTAATAAGTAATGAAAGTAATTTAAGAGTGTAGACACTGACCTTGCAGCTCGGAGGTACATGAGGAGATCACAGTCATTGACTCCGGGTGTCCACATGAGCTCCTCCCTCTCTGTCTGTGTCTGTAAACCAGGAGAAGGCCGCGGCTGCAACTCTGGAAGCTTGGCCTGGCAGACGTAGAGATGGGAACTAGCAACAACTGACAATACCTTGTGCCCTATTTACATTTACTGTATGCATAAAAAGCCTATGTATCATCAAGAGAATGGGAAAGCACAAATAACAAATGAGCTGTTTTGCTTTTTTTGTCTTAAAAGCATGTATTTTATAATCACTGATCAAGTATTTAATAAATGAAAAAATTGTTACAAAGAAACAAACATCTTGCTGGTATGTGGCACCTAACACATCCTCAAATAAACATACAGTATTTAACTGAGACTTAAAAAAAAAACAACAAAAAAAAACAATTCAAATAAATTTTCACTTAATTTATAATGAAAGAAAAAATGTTGGTGACATTGAACAGACACAAACACAGACCAAGTCTACCTATTTCAAGGTTTTTGAGATATTTTCTTATCCAAATAACTACCAAAACATATGTAATTGTAAATGTGACTTTCAGAGACATACCATTTTTCATATCTAATTTTATTGAAATAATGAGAAAAATTACAGTTCTTTATAAGGTTTACCTGATGACTTGGCCCCACTCGTATCTCACCCTGTGTGCTGTTCAGGCTCCTAAAAATAATAGTTATTGTTTTTAAAAATCAAATTTTGTGCAATTGTGCAAAAACAATTTTAAATCAGGGAAGAGCAAAGTCACATACAACCATATAGATAAAGTCATCAAAGGCTAATAATTGCTGTTGTTTGTGTACATAGACAAACAATTGATATAAATAAGCTGGCTGTTGTCAGAGCAGCCTTCCTCTCACTAGGGATGAGACAATTTTATCACATTTTGCAATGAAACGCACCCACAATTAATTGATTTTGGTGAATGTCCATTATTGTGAGAATTATGAATTGAGAAAATTAATGTTTCATGTTAGTGATTTACATTCCTAGAGATTCATTTTAAAGTACCACAAGGAGCAGCCTGTGACTTTCCAGTAATTACAGGACATTGTGATTTACAATCATCTCAAGATTCTTGACTTTCAGTTTATAATGTTCACTAAAAAGATATATATACATTTGAACAGGTTTCGTAATATTTCAACATTTTGTTCAAATGTTTATTTTTTAGATATTTCACTCACTCACTTATATTCTACCACTTTATCCTTCACATAAGGGTGGCTGGGGGAGCTGGTGCCAATCCCAGCTGACATAGGGCAAAAGGCAGGGTACACCCTGGACAAGTCACCAATCCATCACAGGGCCACATAGAAACAAACAACCATCCTCTCTCACGGTCAATTTAGAGTGTCCAATTTGCCTAATCCCCAAATATGCATGTTTTTGGACTGTGGGAGGAAGCCAGTCAACCTGGAGAAAACCCACGCACACATGAGGAGAACATGCAAACGCCATGTAGAAAAGCCCTTGTTCTGTCTGGGTCACAAACCCGGGTCTTCTTGCTGCAAAGGCAACAGTGCTACCAACTACACCAACTGTGTGGCCCCCTTAGATATTTCAAGTCATTTTAATTTTTTGGAAACTTTAAGTTGTAACATGTTTTCAAAACAAGTATTTTAGTAAGACTGCAACTTCTTTTAACATTTTTTGGGTAATGCCAATGTGTTTTGAACCATTAATAATCTTGGCTAAAACATATTTGTACATTTTCCCGAAAGCTTAGAGCTACAGCTTGCAATATTTTCTTTCTAAACAAATAAAATCATAGATGTAAGGCTCAGCCCATTTTGCTTTATGAATCTAAATCTTTTTTTTTTTTTTTTAATTATTGCAATAACATCGTGAATCACGATTAATTTCGTCACATTAATCGTGACGGGAAATGTTCATATCGTGCCATGCCAACTCCCACTGCACGGCGCTTTCAGCAGCCGAACATCCCGCCCCTCTATCACTGTGAACCAATCTAAACAGTGAACCACAACGTTTCCTTATATTACATGAATGAAATCCGACGCTAGCCACCGCCAAAGGCTGTCAATCAATCATTCTGGAGCGGATAATTTTCACGGTCACCCTTGCCTTACGGTAACAGTGAGGAACTACAGACAAGATGACAGCAGCCGAACGACCGCTTCACACCAGTGAAGCCTCGCAAAACATGCAGTCATAAATAAAAACCAATATTGCCATGCACGGAGTGTCGTTGACACTCGTACGTACAGTGACAAGCACCCGAATATTCAACGATGCACACGTCTAATCTATGTTCCATGTATTGGTGAAAGCTGCATGTCCAGCTTTCAGCTGCAAGCGTAAGTGATAATTATAAAACAATCGAGCACAAAAGCATTTTCTAAGAAGAGCTGTCGGTTGCTAACAAGACCGTGACATTACGTTGTTATTTGGCTAGCTCGTTAGCCAAAGACAAGAACTTCGCGACCACTAACACTCCCGACTGTTTCTCACAAATGTCTCTCAAAGTAGCACCACAAAGCACTAAACGACACGTTTAACACATAACCAAGTAGAAATGTGAGCGTAAACGGTTAGTTAATCAAGTTACCTCCGCGGACTGAACAGGTCGTCCATGTTGATGGGTGTTTGAGTGTGGCTTGTTGACACTACGCAGCGCAGTGGGCGATACACACAAACTATGCGAATCCCCTATTACATGGCTATTCAAAATGGAGGCGGTGTAGTGGAGGGAGTCAGTGTAGTGTTTTTTTTCCAGTGCAATGACCTCAGCAGCCACAGCACAGCCTTCAAACTTGTCTGGGTGTACATAACTGAGCATGTGCCGCGGATCAGCAGCCACAGCAGCTGCTGACGGATAATGAGCAGCTCGCAGCGGCTCCTGCTGCCGTTACACATGCGTCCATGAATCAAACAACAACACGGCCCAGTGCAGCCGCCACCGGTGTGGTTCATCAACAGTCTTATGCAAGACATTTACAGTGCATTAGCACCAAAACACCCCCCCCCACACACAATCTGCTGATGACCGGTGTTTATTACTACGGAACGACTATGGTGAATACCACATGAAAACCTCAGACCATGAAGTCACAAGATATTTAAAACTGTAAATGTACTATCACATTTAATTGCATGGATGCTGTGATTTTGCATAAATTTTAGACATTTGACTATGCATTTCAATTGATTAAATATAAAGTAACACTTTGCATTATTAACACAGATCAAGATGGATTCATTAATTTGTGATAATAATAATAATAATAATAATAACAACAATGCACATATAATTGATTATTGATGATTAAAAATACCTCCCTGAAAATTATAGAAAACTCCACATATAATGATCTAGAAATAAGGGATGCAGATCTTGGTGTGTTTGCCGATATCTGATAATACATTTAAAGCCAATGTCTGATACCAATACCCTACTAGAAATAGAACCTGAGAGAATCTGGGGCATGAGAACCACAACAATACCAGTGGAAGGGGGTGTGGGCTTGGTCAAGAATGATATGGAAAATTGCACCAACAAAGCTCTGTTGACATTAAGATACAAGCGGTCCAGAATACTATCCTCAGAGCCGAGAGTTCTATGGATGGACAAAAAAGAATGTATTAATTTTGTCCTCTCTGCCAAAGCTAGTTGTTTCCTCAAACATACTACCTGTCACCACAGGATGCATCGTCACTGGTGATCCTCCTTTCTTCCACATTTTGACCACAGTTGAACACTTTAAAAGGCTACATAACTGTTGTCAGTGCCAAATTGATTTCTATGAAGTTCTGAATCAAAGCTCTGAATATTTTTTGAGGGCTTTCAGCATTTTCAATTATTTTGTAAAATTACAAGAACATGTTTTCACAAGAGTGGTTCAAGGGCTGAATTTGCACATTCTTTCATTCATTAATTCAAATAAAAGCTACAACATAATGCAAATTTGAGAACCATCTATCAATGCTTGTGAGAATAAATGGCTTCAAGAGTCACTATGTAGTCTGACAACACCACTACATAGCTGTTAAATATGTAATTTAACCAAACTGATATCTACCATCACCACAGGAGATCACATAACACCTTTTGTCACTAACAAAACATTTTATTGAATATATCAAGTGCAAACTGACAATTAGTAAGTGCTGTAAATAACGGCCCAAGTTACAATCCAATCTCTCTTTTTTTTTTTTTTAAATCAGTTGAAGATGTTAATGTGTCACAATTCTACAGTATGTTTTTTCTTTGAATCACAGTTTGCATGTGAATTGGTCTACATTACTTAGTATTGCTTAATCATAATCCAATGCCATTTTGTATTTGTGTGAAACCATCTGTAAAGTAAATGCTTCATACATTTACTCAATCAATGGATTTCTGAAGTTTTTTCCAGCAAATTCAGCCTCGTCCCCCAAATCCTCTTCAATTCTGCAGTAAAGAAAACATTCAAAGTTAGGTTAATCCTTTCAGAAATGTAAATACTGTAAAAATGTACCAAACAAAACAAGTAGGTAATTACCCTAGTATTCAATTATGTTTTTAATTTATTCAAAAATCTGACTTTACTGAAGTACCATTAAGTACAAAGAAAAAGTATAATTAATGTGCCAAGTAAAACATAATACTGTGTATGTTTAGGTATTTTATTTCACATAATACTTAAAATCACTTATCATTTCCTCATTCCTCTGTTTGGGAAATAATGGCTTACCTAAGAAGCTGGTTGTATTTGGCCAAACGCTCAGAGCGGCAAGGTGCCCCAGTCTTGATCTGAAATTATTGTGTACATTAAGTGGAACTCTCCATTAGTCTTCAACAGTTCATTACAACCCTGATGTCACAAATATAATACAGCCTTTTTGCCTTTACTAATGTTTGTTATTCATTAATGCAGTTATTCAGAACACTTTATTTCAGTATATACTTGACACAAAAATACTTTAAATTTTACATTTCCAGAAGAAATGTTCATAAGACTATAATCTGAATGTACCTGTCCAGTACATAAGCCAACCACCAAATCTGCAATGAAAGCATCCTCAGTTTCACCAGAGCGATGGCTGACCATCACACCCCAGCCGTTCTCCTGTGCAATCTTGCAACTGTGAGCAGAAAATAGAATCAGCAGTGAGGTCATCTTCTACATCACATGATGTTGATAATCAGGTAAATAGCATATTTGTTACACTTTCTTTATGCAGTCTGACATTGTCCATGTTCTTAGAAAACACATAGACACCTGGAAAAAAAATGAAACACTGGGCACACCAGACTAGAGTGTGGATATCCAAACTCAGTTTGTCAAGAACCGATATGACCTACCGTGCTGGGCCATGATCTAACAATATTTTAAAATGAAAAGGTTTAAGTCAGGTGCCATCACTTTGGCTAGGCTAAGATGAGTATGTGTGTAACACCAGAGAGAGAGTTAATCTAAATGATTTTACACTTTATCTACAGTTTGTGATTATTAATATTCATTTTGCACAGCTCATGTCTAATCAGAAAAAAACAAACATTAAGCATGGAAACAATTGCAAGTTAGGGACAAAGTGACAAAAACTTGTACATGGAGGAAAAAGGGCATTATGGGACTTCCATCTCTTCTAATATTCGACTGACTTATATAATTGTAAAATGTTGGCTTACGCTCTTATGGACTCAGTAACTGTGCCGATCTGATTGACTTTCAGCAGCAGACAGTTGCAGGCTTTCTCCTTCACAGCCCTGTTGATGCGACTGGGGTTGGTTACTGTCAGATCGTCTCCAACAACCTGAATGTCTGTGTTTCCAGTGAATGAGGTCCAGGCCGCCCAGTCATCCTGGTCAAAGGGATCCTCGATAGAAACCACTGTGAGAAAATAAGCAGACAGTCCTCAGCCTTCATGAGACCAATTTGGTGCTGACATTAATGACACATTCTGTGCCCTTATCCACTTGTGTTAAATAATATAAATTACAGATAGAACCTCAGAAAGTTACCAGGATAATCCTTCACAAAGCCTTTATAGGTATCAGCCAGCTCGTCAGGAGTGATATAACGGCTTGGGTCATCAGGAGACTTGAAGTCCAGATCATATTTTCCATTCTTGAAGAACTCAGATGCTGCCACATCCATACCAATCACGACCTCATCTGTGTAGCCTGCTTTGGCGATGGCCTCCTTTATTAATTTCAGGGCTGCAGGTTTGAAAAAAAAATAAAAATGCATCTACATTAACAGTCCTGGGAAAAATTGTCATATCAGAAAGGTGTTAATTTCCTTGAAGTGTTGATTCAGCTCTGATGTTATTTGCAACGGTTTACTGAGTTTTAAAGTCAAGTGGGGGGGAAACATAATTTTATATAAATTGTCCAACACAACATTACCTGCAACTTCAAAATATGGGATGTTAAGTTGAGATTTTCCAGAGATTTGGTACAGGTGCTATAATATTTTTATGCTTGCTCAATATCTGATCACAGCTCAGGACAGGTGAGTTAGCTAATATAATGATAAATGGCACTTCATTTAATTTACCGCACATTTTTGACAGTTGATTTTTCTGGCTGGTGCATATTAAGATTTTAATTGTGATAAAATAATTTCATTGTCATCGTCCTCGAAAAAAGTTTTTTTAAAAAAGGGATCAGGGACATTATGATAATTTGTTAGGAAAAAGTTAAATCTATGACCTACATTAATAGAAAATTAGCTCTACTATTTACCTTCCTTGTTTTCCAAGATGTTTGGAGCAAAACCACCTTCATCGCCCACATTTGTGGCATCCTGTCCATATTTCTTCTTGATGACATTTTTGAGATTGTGGTAGACCTCAGCTCCAATCCGCATGGCTTCTTTGAAGGTGCTGGCACCAACTGGCAGGATCATGAATTCTTGCATGGCAAGTTTGTTGCCTGCGTGAGAGCCACCATTGATCACATTAAAGGCCTAGTGAAGAGAAGAAAACACTTGCGTGTGACTTCACAGATTAATGACAAATAAACTGAATAATGAGGGTGAAAAGGGAAAATTTATGAATTTCCATTCAGTGCACAGCTTCTCACCGGCACAGGCAAGATGACCTTAGGGTTTCCTGCAAGGTCAGCGATGTGACGATACAAAGGGACTCCTTTCTCTGCTGCACCAGCTTTGCAAACAGCAAGAGACACACCCAGGATGGCATTTGCTCCCAATTTGGCTGTTTGGGATAAGGCAAAAAAACAAAATAATCCATCAAACCTCATTAGAAACACTAATCATTGAACAAAACAACAAAAGAGCCAGAACAATGTTGATTTTCTACAATGCTATCATTTACACATTAATAAAACGATCAGAAAAATCTCATAGTGGTCAGAAGAGTGGGTGTTCATACCCAAAAAACATACAAAAAAAAATGGTTACGCACTCCGTAGCCTTGTTCTCACAGCATTTAAAATAGAAACAGTCACACTGCTTCTCAGAAGAATTTCACTGTGTAGATACTTTTATTATTACATATAGTTTTTACAAATAACATACCACTGCAGCATGGTCACTTACATTTGTTGTCCGTGCCATCCATGTCAATCATCTTCTGGTCAATTTCCTCTTGTTTAATCACATTAAAGTCCTGAGGGAGATGAGAGAAAAAAAATTAGTAATTTTAACTTGAAGATTAAATGAAAACACTTCAATAAATATGAAACATGGGAAGCAACAAATGGAGAATAAGGGTAATTTACTTACTTGGCCAACAAGTGCAGGTGCAATAATTGAATTTATGTGTTGAACCGCCAGTGAGACTCCTGTAATAGAGAGATGCTTATAGATCCACAGAAACAGTAAAATCTTAGCACCACATGCAACTCTTCATTCCACAAATGAGTTAGGTTTTCAACCATGCAGCAGTGAAAATGTTTGTATAATTTGTCACAATTATTTCAATACTCTAATACAATTAATTTCACAGAAAATCAATGCATGACCTAAAGACATATATTGCGGTGAGATCAAGCTTTACATACATTTCACCATGCATATCATATCTGGTCTATTCCAAAGTACTCAATGATCAATGTTATTTTGGTAGTGTAATTAAATGACCATGTAAAAAATTACTGTATTGTCAAAGTTTAATTTAGGTTAGGCAATGGAAACTCACTAACCCTTTCACATCTGGCAAAAAAGAAAAAGAGAATAAAGAGTTAAAAGACACAGAATAGGGTTAGCTACACATATACATGTATTCCTTAAACTAAATTGTGTCCAATAATTAAATTTAGAAGCAAATTATAATACAATTTAAAAGAAAAACAAAACATTTTTTTTTCCAAAAAGAAAAATATTATATACAAACCTTTGCCAAGGAAACGAGACTTGTCATTGTCCCGGAGCTCCAAGGCTTCATAGATTCCAGTAGATGCACCGCTTGGTACAGCAGCCCTAAACAAGCCTGACAAAATATTACAGGAACTTTAGAACCTTTGAAACTAACTGTAAAACATGCAATTATATGGCATTAATACTAAAAATAAATCATATTGGCACTCAGCAGCGTACTCATACAGTACCTCTACCACATGTAAAAAAGAATGTTATGATCCATGTAATGCTCACAATAAATTAAATACACCACAAAGCAGCTCTGCATTAAACATAATGCCAATTCACTATTTTATGTCCTCACAACAGGACATACACATCTTATATTAACAACTTCACCAAAGGACAAACTTCTTTTGTCCCAGAACAAAACCTTCAGTCATGGCAGCCACATCATCTTAGGCGCATAAATACATGATACTCTTCTCAGTGTTTTCACAAAATTGGGCAATTCCAAGTTACTCAAATGTGCTTCCCATGCTGCCTCTGCCTTACTCAAAAAAACTGCAACCACAACTGACACTAGATGTCTCCCTAGCACTAGCAAAAAGAAAGAGCGGCTAGATTCTGCAAGTAAGTAAGCTGTCTGCTGAGGTTCATTTGTGGTTAGCACCTAACCAAAAATGACAAGGCTAGCCAGCTCTGGCAAGTATCATTAACATAGCTGTGCCATCTGCACCATAGACTGTATAAATATTAAATGTACTGCACTATTTCATGTTTGGCAACTTTGTGGTGGGAAGATGGCAGATGTGTAAAAGAAATGTCACTGCTGATCAGAGCTGGAGCTATCTCACTATAGAAATGAAAGGAATGCCATTAGTTTCACAAAGTGGGTTCACATGCACCAACATGCTTGTTAAAACAAGGTAGTATGACTTCCCTCTCTGCTCTGAACACAATTACTCATTATCTTGACCTACAATATATTGGTTGGCTTCTGTATCCTTGTTTAAATTCGTATACATACAATCTCTGAGGAAAGAAATTGCAGAATTTTCCGACAGCCAATGAGTCGGCTTTCATACCTTTCATATATTTCATCTAACTTTGAAGTTCATTAAGCAAAGTAAACTCCAGTATACGTATAAGGGACGCACAGTTCTCCAAAATGCACCTGTGACTGATTCTATAGACACATTTGCTAGAATAATCATCAGGACCGGTACGCTCCATTGGTGAGTGAGCAAAGGCTAGTACCGTTGGAAATTCAATATCACGTGAAAAATATCATTAGTTAAACATAGGCTTCGTGTTTTGTGTTTGTATCACAGGTTTACAACCTGACTGTAAGTCCAACTAACTGTGTATGTGTAATAAACGAGGAAAAAGGACTTGAGTTGTATCCGCCGTACTTGTTCTGACAACCCTTCCAGAGGGAAGTTTACTAAGCCCGGGCAAGAGGTTTGGTAAAAATCTGGACAGAAATGGATCAGCACCAAGATTTTATGCTATAGTCCAAGGCCATTGCTCATTGCCCACCTTGCAAATTAATATTTATCAGTACTTATGGTGTAGTTCCACTAACCAAACAAGCATTTAACATAACCTGACAGCATGGTCAAACAGTGGTTAGTACTGTTGCCACACAGTGAGAATGGGCAAATGCAGAGTTACTAAGCAATTCTTTTCACTTACCTCTAATAAGGATGAGTGGCTAGTGAAATAAATTTCATTATTGAGGCACTTAAGCAATAAGCTCAGAAATTGTAATGGCTAGTTTAAATATACTCCACCATTTTACTGGACCAAGTTCTAACATGTTTTTGGTATATACAAAACATTTAGACCTACCTTTGTTGGTGTGAAGGTCAACCTCTACAGTTGGGTTTCCACGAGAGTCAAAGATCTCTCGTGCGTGGATCTTGACAATAGACATGATGTAGGATCTTGAGATGAGACAAAGTTAGTTATCTTTCACATCTGGTTTCTTATACAACAATATTACAGTTTAAAGATGTCTAAAAGTTAAATTTCTGCCATCAGTTAAAGCTGATGTACCTCTTCTACTTTCTTCTTGTCCCTGGAGCTTACTCACAAAAATAACCTGGCCTAACTGCAGGATTGGAAGAAGCATGGTACCATCCTAATCGGATTTGACTTCTCATCTGAATAATCACATGACGGTGATGATGCAGAGTCTGCTGCATGTGCCAAAGCAAAGCTTGAAAATATAGCCAGCTGATCCTGCTGCAGTAAAATGTACATATCTACCATTAACTACATGACACGAAATCCCATTAACCTATCCCCTTGGCTTTCCAGACATACTAGCAAACTAACAAATCAACACACCACACATCAAAATACATGGCATAAAGAAATTACATGTATTTGAGATGTGTCCAAATCGTCAAAATCCATTTGTGCTAGAATAGCTGATCCTAGAGCAGGTTTTAACAGGTTAGAATTTGATGTATTAATTAAGCACGGCTGCTACAAATCAAAGAGTAAAATTAATACAAACAGGTCAAGCCAGTTACTGTTAAAGTCAGATGGTATAGACCATTAAAATGTCAGTAGTTGCAAATCTATGGGCCAAGGTCATTCTTGTTGATATCACAGAGGAAAAGGTTAAAGATTATAGTGTTAACTTCCTTAGCTTTTACCCTTAACTAGCTAACTAAATCGTTACGCATTACAGAGAAAAAGGAAATACGGAGAAAGAATTTCCAAAATCCTATCTGCTGCACACAAATTTACAAGTTTACATAATGACAACGGCAAAGAAAGAATAAACACTCTACCTTGGTATTAACCGCAGAAAAGTGGTAAAACAAACTGTCTGTCACTGTAAACTCAGGTCAGCAGCCGAGCCCGAATCGCGGCGTTAGCAGTATCCGGTCTTTCAAAATAAAGCGTCAACACAAGCACATATAATAAATAATTACGAAATACAATTGAAAGGCGAGTAATGACTACACGGGTACAATATTTTACTGATACCCCTTGTACTGAATGTACAATTTTTATTTGCTGTTTTAACTGCATTTTTTTTAAATCCCCCTTTGTCAGTGCAACAAACAATGCAAATGTAAATGGGGGAGAGTTAAATGTAAATAAGCAAGTTAAAGGCCCATGACTTCCTATTATTATTATTATTATTATTATTATTATTATTATTATTATTATTATTATTATTATTATTATTATTAGAAGCAGCAGCAGCAGAAGTAGTATTGTTGGTGGTTCCCCACTCCCGTCCAATAGGTTGCGGTAATGCGCGATTAAGCTAATTGCAAACCGCTCACACACCGAACGGAAGAAGAGGAAATAGCGGCAACAGAAGAAGACGCTTCCCTGGTCTGGTGGTGAATGAATGTACTGTATAGACAAATCAAGTCTCAGAGATTTTTGTTTAGAAGCGACAGAAGGCCACTCTCTGTAGTAACAATGTTGTCCGGGGTTCCTCCAGACACATGGCAGCCACCCACAGTTGCCTTGGAGACCACGTGAGTTTTCAATAAAAGCTTTGAATGTTAGTCCAGCTAGCTGTGTTAGCTGTTTGGCAGTGGCAACTTAATGTTGTGCTTTATTTTACTGGGATTCTGTCTTTGCGCTCTGGATCATTTAAAGTTCATCATCCTGTGAACACGTTAATTATAATCAGGAGGAGGCTGGAAGTGGCTTTATAATAACAGTGGCTGTGTGTTGCAGAATGGGGACTATAGTGGTGGAGCTGTACTGGCAGCACGCACCAAAGACCTGCAAAAACTTTGCCGAGCTTTCCCGAAGAGGCTACTACAACGACACAAAGTTTCATAGAATAATCAAAGACTTCATGGTGCAGGGTGGAGACCCTACAGGGACAGGTGAGTTCATCATATTCATGTATATTCATGTATGAAACCACTATGCGTGTATCGACACTCACTGTTCAGTTTATTAGGTATATAAGCACCTGTTCAACTGCTTGTTATACATACTTTATATCTAATCAATCACATGGCAGCCACCCAGTGCATTTATGCATGTAGACATAGTCAAGATGACCTGCAGAAGATCAAACCGAGCATCAGGATGGGGGAAGAAAGGTGATTTAAGTGTACTTGAATGTGGCATGGTTGTTGGTGCCAGGACTGGTCTGAGTATTTCAGAAACTACTGATCTACTTTTCACAAACAACCATCTCTCTTGTTTACAGAGAATAGCCAGGCAAAGAGAAAATATCCAGTGTACAGTAAGGAGACCACATTGATTACATATGAATAGAATGGTCAGACAAAATGATAGAAAGCAATACCAACTGAAATAGTCACTTGTTACAACCACAGTTAAATAGCAGCAGAATGGAAAGAGTCTTTATTGTCATTGTACAGCTGAAATTGCATAACGAAATTATGAGGTCAGATGCAGGGTTGATCAGTGCCGCTGTGACTGAGTACACCGCAAAATACCTGACTGAATGTACAAATATTCATACATGTTTTGATGGTGGGAACCCACACAGACACTACACACTGAGTTTGTATGTTGCATGGGAATCAAACCCAGCAACCTTCTTGCTGTGAGGCAACAGTGTTAAGCACTTGTGCTAGGTTAATAAAACCACCATGCCAGGTTTTATTTATTGTGCTTGTTTAACAGAGAGATTATTCCTATTTCTTGAAACCTTTTTTTTGCATGTGTCTTCTTAACATGTCACATTTAATTGGTTGAATAGTCTTTGGATTGTTACAGGTTGAGCTGAGCTTGAAAAGATGGAGGTATTCATGCAAAATAGAACAATAACAACAACTTTTAACTCAATTAGCTATTGGTTTTAGGAAAAGTAAACAATAAATGTAACACATACAGATTTTATAAACTCATAAACCCACTGTCACTGCAACTCTTTTATTCTTACGATCACCATCACATTATATTGTCAAATCATTACTGAGAAGTCCAGTCTGTATCAAGATGATAGTGTCCCCACTAACAAAGCTAGCTCTGTTAAATGAAATGAAATCAGCTGTGACTCAGTGTCCAGGCTCACTCTTGTAACAGGATGTGCACAAATCTCTGAGGGCTGAATCCAAAAACATAGTGATCACTCCCCAAGGAGTGGAGACTTTAAGAGCTGCACTTTAATGTCTGTCTTTTTGGAATGAGATGGCCAATAAACTAATGTGGGTGGAAAGTTTCCATGTTAAAATGCTTGTTATGTCCATGGACTGACATCACAAACCTCAGTGTATTCATGTGGGCCTCTGCTCTATAAATGTGGGAGATGGTGCTTAACCTTTTTGGGTAATTGGCTGTAAATTCTGCAAATGAAACCACACTGTCTCCAAAATGCAAGTCTCCACTGTTATTGCAGACCTTTAACTATTTTTGTACTTATTTTCCTAAATTAAATTTTCTGTAAATGTGAGTATTTTTGTAAGAGCTCTATGAATTATTTGATAATTGATCTGACATTTTACTGAATTTAATGAATCAAAAAACAAATATTTGCTGGTTTAAGAGTCTCAGTTGTGATTATGTTTTTGAACATATCTGATTTAAAACTGTGAAACAGCTTGTCATTCTGGATAAGTTAAAGTGGACTTTGTTTTTAATTCTGTGTTGACATTTAACAAGTTCAAAGAACAACCTTAAAAGTAATTGAAGTCTTAGTGTGTTGTTCACAAGTATTTTGTGATCTTTGTTTTCCAAACAGGTCGTGGTGGCGCCTCTATATTTGGTAAACAGTTTGAAGATGAACTGCACCCAGAACTGAAATTTACAGGTGAAAAAAAACAACCCCAGTTGAAAGATCACAGTTGACCAGAAGGGGGCAGGTGTGGACAATGTTGTAGTTTAGTAAATGCTTAAAAAGCAAGACCTTATTTTTCTGCTGTTTAATTTCTGGAACTTTTTGACACCGTCTTAACATGGAGAAAAAGATTTTAATCTTAAGGGACTTTCTGGCTGAATTAAAATGAATTTGTTGTTTTGCCTCAAACGTTTCTTATGCACTGTTTAAAAGTGATAGGAAGTGAAAGAAAATAAATATGCTAATTTTATTTGATGCTTCTCTTAGGTGCTGGTATTCTGGCAATGGCCAACGCAGGACCGGACACCAATGGAAGCCAGTTCTTCCTCACTCTCGGACCAACCCAGTGGTTGGATGCAAAGCACAGTATTTTTGGAAGAGTTTACCAGGGGATGAGTGTGCTGAACCGAATTGGGATGGTGGAGACAAACAGTCAAGATCGTCCAGTTGAGGATATCAAAATTATCAGAGCAAATGTGCCCAATTAAGTAACTGTTGACTTAATTTTTTTTCACTGTTAAAAAATAAATGCCTGTTAATTTTTTTTAAGTCAGACTATTTGTATTTTTTCCATGAGAAGTACACCGCTACTATGGAAATAAAGGATAAAGCTACTATGGAGAATAAAGGATTGTGGAATGGAGATATGAATGTCAGGGTTTGTAACTATGAAGCTCAACACATAAGAGAGGGTGTTTTTTATTTGTTCTGTTTGCTTTTTCTAGTTTATTTTTGTCAATTGTAAATTGACATTGTGCAAACCATTAAAAAAGATCAGCAGTTGCATAGGTACTGACATCCTTTATCTAATTGTCAGTTGGCTGTCAATACCAATGAAGAAATACCACAATATTGGGTGTGATACTCCAGAGTCAATTGTGGTGGTTTGGATAGTAAATCAAGACAGTATGATTACATAGCACAACAGTGGTGCTAGTAATGGCATTACTCTGAATAAAATATAATAGTTGTTAGTGTAATTGCACCATTATACCTGAAGCTTAAGAACGCCTGTGTTCGTATCCATAACAGAACCTCCTCACATTTCACATGAAATGAGAATGTTACCTTTCCTGTCGATCTCACCTTTCCACACACAGAATTAGATGATACAGGACAGAAGACACAAAGTACAGGAATTTAAAGTAAGTAAAGGAAAAGCAAGAAAGGAATTGAGCAAAGACTAAAAAGATGTATGCAATTTACTGGAAGTTGCAGCAAAAACTGATGGTATAATTCACCGGCTTTTGTGTTACATACCATGCTACTATTCTTTGCTGTTGAATGAACTGTCACATATTAGAAGTAACTTTTTTATTTCCAGTACTGACAGTTAAGAAACAAGAGGACAGGAAGGGGAAGTGGTAGGATGTGGGCATATGGTGTGTGCCGAAACTTTTCTGCCACAGAGCGCTCCAAAAGGATCTTTTTTGAGTCCAAAATCATGTAACAACACACAAGAAACAACGAAGTATGCACACAGAGGTAACAAAGACGGCAAATTACAGAGGAAAATGGGGGAGTGTATAACCCGTTGAACTGGTAGGAAGGGGCTCTTCACATCTGCAGAATATTGTCAATGTCAGCACTTTGGTCAAACTGCCAACAAGTGACTGGTTTAAAGGACAGGAAGGAGGAGACTTGACAGAATTAACCGAGTGAAAATGGAAGGTGGGGAGTTATGGCCACTGGGGTGATCACTATGGAGATGGGAAAAGGATCAAACAACATTGGTGCCAGCTCAGATTCAAGGGAGGTCCTTGGTGGAGAGCTAGACCTTATGTCTAACTTGGTATTTAAAGTACCTTACATTTGTCAGCCGTCCTCTTGTAGTTTGTGGCAGGACTGACTGGGCCCTCTTTCCACAGAATGTCTTTCTGGATGGATGAAGAGAGCAGGGGAGACCTCGTCCTGCAATAGACAATGGAAATGTAAGACACGATAAAGTATAATGTCTGTCATCTCAGAACATTGGTTGATAATAGTTGAGACAACTGTGTTACCTTCAGATTCAGGCAGCTGTTAGGGATCTGTGGCTGCTCCTTCCAGGTTGCTGCACCTAAAGCCAGTATCTCGACTTTAAAGCTGTAGTGTGTAACTTTCAAATGTACAGTAATTGCATGTCAGTTACATTTAGGCTATTGGTAAATAACTGCTGTAACAAAGCAAATGCAGACCAGCTCTTTGAAATGTGCCTTTATTGCTCAAGCATGTCTCCTTTCTCTGTAGCCTCTTTCAGACTGAAGTTGTTGGGTTTACCTGGGATTTCTTAACTTGGATAAAGCTGCTGAAAAAAAGTTAATTAACACCATTCCCATTGCCTGTGGTGTTTTCTTGTGATGTCACAGCCACACTACATATATAATGAGTTACAGGAAGATAAAAAAACAACAAGCTGATCTGAGTGAAAAAATAAAATAAACTGTCCCAAGTTTGAAAAGTAAGGATCACTACAAACATTGATGCTAAAAGCAGTGCAAATGACTATGATAACAGTGGGGTGGGTTGCAGTGGAAAAGACGGGATTATTAGTGGCAAGACAAAAAAAACAACTTACAAGGTTCACTTGAGTCTTACTTATCCACTGATGCTGATTGGAGTTGAATAAAAAATTGAGTGCATTGCAGAGTCATTCAACCCGAGAGGGAATGCCCATTAACCACATTCCCACTGATTAAAAAAAGGTTCATTTAAATGACATCATATGCCAAATAGTAGACACCAAAAAAAGCAGAAGCTATGAGAACTACATAATTAAGCGCAGTACAAAACGTGGTTAGGTGATAAGGCACATTGCATGACAAGAAAAGCAAACACAAAATGACATTTTTGTTTCAGTGTTGGCATGAAACATAAAGGTCACACGGAATGGTCATTTTGAACCAAAAATTGAGATTACTGATGTCTACTTAGATAAACTGATTAATATTTATGGTGAAAAACCTCGTAGTCTCTTCAGATTAAGCCAGTTTATTGCTGCTCTCTGACAGCCTCTGAACAGGCACTCTGTTTCTGAGCTAATGCCCGCCCCCCAGAACACTGAGTCTCTTGTGATTGGTCAGCTAACAAGGGCATTCCCACTTGCTTGTGATTGGCCAGCTACCAGCTAACTGACTGCTCCGCGGTGCATCTTCTTCGTCTTCAGGTTGCATATTCACAAACAACTGAGCTAGGTAAATGCAATTACAGTACACCATTTTTGTAATATGTTTTAAATTATCATCTTTGTGACTATGGATCGGGAATGACAAGAACTTTAAGCAGGAAAACCTGGTGGACTGGTCTCCAAACTTCTTCATGTCACAAAAACACACAGACACAGGATTTGTTTTGTTTGAAAGGCTTTTTTTCCCCCCGTATTTCTATTTTTATTTCATTTATTTACACACATCTAACCATTACATTATCAAGTTGGCAATAAAGAACAAATAAATCATAGACTGAAGAGAGACCAGTTACAATACATGAAACCAAAAGGCATCGGAGTCAGAATTAATATACAGTAGATTATGTATGTTTTTCTAAATAAACAAGGTTTGTTTGGAATTTCTCTAGCACAAGTCATCTAGTATTTATAACTCTGCATCTATAAATAGATTTATAGGTACAATTAAGTGTTACATTTTCTTTTCCCTTTTTTAATCCATTATAACTTTACAATCATTGTTACCATATGATAATAAATGATTTATATCATTCCATACTGGGAAATTTGATATTCCTTTTTATAGCAAAGGAGTCAAAAAAAGACAGTGTAGTTACAAACAGAAGGGATGTTCTTAGGTTTAAATATAGTTAAAAAAAAAAGTAAATAAACACAACATGGACTCTTGTTAGTTAAAATGCCTCAGTCCACAATAATCATTATGAGATTCGGGGCACAGTAAGTATCCACATGGTGCAGATACAATGGTATAAAGCTAAATATAGTTCATCATGGTCACATGTTGTAATTATGTTTGATTTGGAACAATTCTATGCTCTCGTACTTAGTGTGCCATTGATTCTATCATGTACTACGTTTTTTTTTTGTTTTTTTTTTTTAAACCACCCGTACAATTCATGTTTCTATATCAGTGTGAAAGTGCTTATAGGCTCAAAACATTTTATATTCTTAAATATTTGTCCGACTACAAACATTTGTCTGCCATCTCCGTACTAAAAACAGTGCTACAATTATGTAGTGTGAAGGAGGCCAGTTTGTAATCACAGCTGAGGTTTTAGAGGACTCAGTAGCATGACTCAGAGCCACTGCAAGAAGTACAAAAACATTTTTATTAAGGCATGGCAGGCAGAAATCAGACAAGGAAAACAAAAAACAGCAGGCAAAAAAGTACAATTCAAAAACAGGCAGGTACAAAAAAAACAGACAGAAACATGGGCAAAAAGCTGGAAAGCACAGTAAACAATCTGATAGGTGTCTGTAGGTTCTCATTCATCCAGGAATTGGTCATCTTCAGAAGTTAGCTGTAGGCAACTGGACTTGCTTGAAGACCAGTTCCCTACAGCAAAATCTGACAGGTGATGAGTGGAAATAAGTACCAATAGCTAATTTGGGATTAAGAATAGGTGAACAGGTTGAAGTAAGTGTCAAGGGGTCAAGCAGGATGTTGTGAGAGGGTCAGGACGAAGAGCAGAGTCAATAATATGGCAAAGGCAGGCAGAAGGTAAATAAATGAATGAATAAAAAGTGACAGGAGAGACTCTATGACTCTATGGAGGTGGGATACGGTCATATAAAAATAGTGATTTAAGTAAATCATAAAAAGCTTGACTGAAAATATATTTCAAACACTTAGTATATCTTGTGTCTATTCTCTTTGTGACTCTAGTGACTCTCCACTGATTGTGCTGGTGGCAGACCGGATATAGTGAGGTACTGCACGATTTATTGCTCATCATAATCTCTTCAAAATGCATAGCTTGTAAATCCTAGACATTGCAACAAAAAAAAAAATGATGACATTTAATAAACATAAAATGTTTCAGTGTATCACACTTGCATTTCCATCTCAGAGCTTCCCTTGTGTTCACTGGCAGCGGGAGTCCGAGTGTTGTCTGGGTTCAGAGGGTATTGCTCAGGCTGCTTTGCTGTGCTGTGCATCTGGATTTTAGGACGGCAAAGGTCTTTGAGGTTCTGTGGAAACAATTAAATAAAAATTAAATGCAGTGCTGTAGATAACCCAAATAGAGGGACTGAACTCATATCATATTCTCCTCTGTTAAATTTGGAGCACAAAACTCCCACGTATATATATATATATATATATATATATATATACACACATACACACACACACACACATACATACACACACACACACACACTTTATATAAAGTTCCCACTCGCCCACTTGCACAGTCTTGTGTCACCTCCAAGTTTGGCCTATAGGAACATAAGGGTTCTGTGCAGTATCTTAGCTGTTCTGTGCTCCTAGGACTGCCCTCTTCTGGACAAAGATCTGAAATGTGGTTCCTGGAATTTGTTGGAGCCACTCTCCCAGTTTGGGGTTTACAGCTCCAAGTGTTCCTGTCACCACTGGGACTACAGTTGCATTTACTCCCCACATATTCCCAGCCCTTGGTATTTCTCAAGTTTCTCATGCTCCTTCTTCTTGATGTTGCTGTCACTTGGGATTGCCACATCTTTCACTATTGCCCTCTTCTGCTGCTTATTGACTACTACTATGCCTGGTTGGTTAGCCATCACCAGTTTGTCTGTCTGGATCTGGAAGTCCCATATGATCTTAGCCCTGTCATTCTCAATCACTTTTGTAGGCGTCTCCTATCTTGATCCAGGGACCTCCAGTCCAAACTCAGTGCAGATGTCCCTGTACACTATTCCAGCCATTTGGTTGTGGCATTCCATGTACACCTTTCCCAGCCAGCATCTTACACCCTGTTGTGATGTGTTGAACTGACTCAGGGGCGTCTTTACACAGTCTACACCTTGGGTCCTACCTGGTGTGGTAGACGCCAGCTTCTATTGATTTAGTGCTTAGGGCCTGCTCCTGTGCAGCCAGGATCAGTGCGTCTGTGCTGTCTTTCAGTCCAGCTTTCTCCAGCCATTGGTATGTTTTGACAATATCAGCCACTTTTCAATTTGTCGGTGGAACATGCCATGTAGGGGCTTATCCCTCTGGCTCCTCCTCTCTGCTGGGTTTCAGCTGCCTGAGGCATTCACTTTGCAGGCCATCATACTGGCCATCTTCCTCATGTGTTCTTGGATGTTAGTTGTTTCATCCTGCATGGTGGTTTTGACACTAATACTCTGCCTCCTTCCTTCCAATTAGTGATGCCACTGGCCTCTCTCGTCCTTTGGCCAGGCAATTATGCCAGCAGGGTATCTCATTACTGACAGCGCATCGGTGTGTTGATGGCTTGGATTGTGTCCAAATTTCATCTGACTCTTCTGGACTTGGGACCCCAAGGTATTTGTAGCTGTCTTGAACATCTGCTATGTTGACTTCTAGTAGTTCCACTCCCTCAGGTCTCATCACCTTCCTTCTTATTGATATAATTCGGCCACATTTATTAAGTCTGAATGACATCCACTTTCATCACTGTGGATCATTTTAAGCCGCGTTTCCACAGAGTTGAATGGTACAGTATGGTATGTATTTGTGTTGCTGTTGTTGGTTNNNNTGTATATATATATATATATATATGAAATATATATATATATATATATGAGTGATAGACTGTGAGCTGCTACCAGAAATAATTGCCAAAGGGGGTATTACATGACCATGGAAATCTGTAAACCTTTAAAATCCTATTCATTTTGTTATTAATCCTGCTTAAAATATTTAACATTGTGCTTCAGGAAATTGGGTCAAATTTTGACCAGAGGTACCCAAACTATTTAATGCCACTTTAACTGTTTAATTATACCACAGCCTAATCTGGGTGCTGAGGGAAATATCTCCATGACAATTTTGTTTTGGATGTTTTCCATGTTAAGAGCCTTACACGAGTCTTTTGTTAAGGGCAAAACACAGATGCTGCTACAGTCTTACCCTTACTTTGTTGCAATAATACAAATTAAATCTAAGAACAAGAACAACAACAAAAGCCGTCACATTCATTTTAACCAATCTCATATCACAATGGGCTCATCAGTATGAACAGAATTATCCTTTACTGAGTGCATACCTGACATGGCGTTCCTTTCATCTGCATAACTTTAAAGAGGATCCACAGCGGGACCAGGAAAACACAGAGCAGTCCAAGGCTCCAGCCTAGAGCGTAGGCCCAGGTCGGGTATACGTAGGTTTTGTTAAACTTGAGAGGCTTGTACCTCACCAGTGAAAAGATGAAGGTGCCCTAAGAGTAAACAACACAAAAAAGGTTGTTTTTTTTTTTATTCAAGTTTCCATATAATTAATCAGAATCAGCTTACGGACAGCAGAGTCTTAGGTGTTAAACCTGTTTTTCAGTTTCACTGCTCAGACTGAAACTAAACCCCTGCAAGGTTTGGCAAGTTGAAAACAATGGTTGTATAATTTTTCATTCTCAAAAAAAAAAAAAACAAGCTATTTAAACATCTTGTGCTTTTCAAGGAGTGTGGTTTCATTGCTTTCTGATATAAAGTGACTACAATTGTTCTCGAACTTATCTCTAACTAATTACCCTTCCCTCTAAACTAAGACCTCACAGATGGATTCTGTTTGTCCATTGTAAATAATCCAGAAACCTTTTGAGTTTTCAAGTCCTTACATCATAGAATTTGCACAACATTTCGATGAGGAGAAATTAACGTAAGAACAAGCAGACTGGGTAAATGAAAACATCTCAGTGGAGACTGCAGGTTAAGAGGAGGTAATTCCACAAACATCTAGTGGGCAAATACAGGAATGTGGGCAGGAAGGAGGGGATTAGGGGAGAAATGGAGGTTTAGAGATGAGAGCCCAAGCTCACATCCTACAGTTTAGTTTGTGAATATTAACATGTGATGACTTTGCAGACACTGTAGACAAACATTGGACTGTTAATAAAAATACATCTGTTGCCGACCAAACAAGACCATTAAATGCATTAAATGTTGCGGCATGTTTTAAGGGGAACTGCAATGAAGACATAGTGTGACGTGTCTCTGTGTGTTTATGATTTATGAGTTTACAGTTTCAGTCTGAAGATTCTCAGTCATCCAGGTCATGGTATCCAAAAGTGTAGCAACAAAAAGGCAACTGGACTTAGCTGAATTTCTTGAAGACGTTTCGCCTCTCATCCAAGAGGCTTCTTCCCTTTTTGTTGCTACACGTTTGGTTACAGTTTCAGTGTTGTACAGTTCTTAGTTCATATTTTAAAAAATATTTTATACCATCTTGTGTCTCCCTTTTTTAAAAAAATACTCACATTTTCTTCTATCTTATGGGTAATTTATTAAGCTACTACTTCTCTTCAAAAACTCACCAAACAAACAGCAGGAGTGATGTAAAGCCAGCAATACTTTATGATTGACCCTGGACGATAACCAATCATGTCTTCAATGTTGTCATAGAGACGGTCGGCACCTGGCAATAACAAGGAGAGTAAAGAGACTTATAAAACTTCAAATTTGTCTTACCTTACAAATTGAAAAACATTTATTTAAACAGATTTATCATTCGATACACGATGTAAAAAAGCTACAATGAACGTGATACATTTTAACAATTTTAGAATTTACTCCATATTATTATTGGAGTAAATTACAATATTATATTACTTACTGACAACACTCTACTGAAGTGTCTCTTGTTTGACTGATTAGTACATGCAACCAGCCGCAACAATGATTTGTTTCAGTTGCATCATGTCATTTACAGAGTCTCTTAAAAATAAACACTTCTCTAAAATTAATCCAGTGCAGTATGAACAATTAAAAAAAAAAAAATCATATTTAATTTTAAAAGATTTATTGTAGAGAAAATGAATAGCTCAGAATGACAAAGGACAAAATGATATGGGTAATGCTGAAAACACCTGCACACTGACTCCAACTTATAGCAAACAGCAAAACCGCCTGAACTGCCCCATCAATCAAGAGTCTACAGAAGCAGTGTTCACTCTGTATTTCCAATTGTATGTCCATGGGAGGAAAATGTTTTGCATCCATACTTTAATTTAAATGCAGTAAGTCACATTACAATGCATACAGCCTGAAGGCAAGCAGCTTTTAGCAGTATTTAAATCCCCCTTAATCAGGGAGAGGTGGTTTAGACATTACATTTGTAGTGATATTATCTAGGGCTGCAACTACCAATTATTTTCATAATTAATTAGTAGTATGGTCCAAAAATGAAAGAAAATGTTGAAAAAATATTGACTGGTGTTTCCCAGACCTCCCATAATTAATTATTGCTGTGATATAGCAAATACGTCATTTAAGAAGCTGAAAAATTACAAAACTTGATTGAATATTAAAGGAAACACCTAAATCGATGAATAAATTATCAAAATAGTTTGCAAATAATTCAGTCATCGGTTACTAAATTAATCATTGCAACCCTACTTTTGTCCAAACCAACGTAACCATACACTGATGTGATGGTCATAAGGAAGAAACTTCGAGTTAAGTGTTTTGCCCAGAGAAACGTCACCTTTTGGACTAGCAGAGATGGGTCTTGAACCCACAACCTTCCCGTTGAGAGATGCCTTAATCTACCACCGTTTCTGCACTGCAAGGCTCATCAACTGACCAAATTTGCAACAGCACCAAACCAAGTGTTATTACAGAAACACTGCTATAATGGATGCATCTGGGATTAGAACTGAGGGCCTCTTGCACCCAAAGCAAGAATCATACCCCAGGATCAACGCGCCACCAATATATTCCTTTATGCACACGGGCACATGCAAGCACACACACACACGTGAGGGCAGTCCTTAACCCCTTAACCATTACAACTAAAGACCCTTAACCTAAACACAATTTTGACACAAAACAAAGTCTTACCTGTTGAGCCCTTTAAATTTGTGAGGACCAGCTAAAATATCCTCACACACAGGTTAAAATCAACATTTGCCCCCACAACCTACTCCTACCTAGTTTTTTACATTAAGGGTATTCTTGAAACATGGTTTAATATAATCACATTGAGTAATCTGAATAATATACTGTATTTAAACACATATCAAATATAGCTCACATTATGCTTAATTTGGTAGTATTATAGAAAACAGACGTGCTGTTTGGTAGCCAAAAGAGCTGGCCTTTATTGCCGAGCTGAGCCAAATGATCTAACTCACTGATAGGAGGTGGGATTCCCATCATTGCTATAAAACTCTGTAGATCTTTTGTAACTGTGTATATAAAAGAAAGAGTGCCAAACACTGCACCTCAAGACGATCTGTTGTCCATCAAACTTACGTAAGCTTTAGCAGGAGTAATTGAGCAAACAAAGCTGCAAGTAAAAGAGAAGATGGGAATAGATCCAAGGACAAAATAACTATTTAGAATCAACTGAGAAAGCACCACAGGAGTGACACAGAGGTGCAACCACCTGGTGATGAAGGAATGTAAACTGGGTAAGGGGTAATGTTCACATTATTCAAGAGAAAATCACTTGCATGTTAAAAACTCTTAAAACCCTCATTAGTAAATAAAATAAAAATTGTTGGTGTAAGCACAAGGATAATTTCAATGTTCTTCAACTTTAACTAAAACCTAAGCTTAAATTAAATTTCAGGATATAGATAGACATGAAAGAAGCACAAAATGACAACCAAGAGACACAGAGAGTCCATAAAGAGATGCACAAAGGGACTACAAAGAGACAAAAACAGATGGTGGAAGGAATGCCAAAAGACCACAAAGGGACATTAAATGACCTCAGAGATGCATGACACAACTACAAGAGACCACAAACTTATGTGCCAAAACCACAGATGACAAAATATCTTTCACTTATAGTTCTTCAGACTTGGGACTTATATATATATATATATATCTCATGAGTATGGAAATGTCAATCACAGAGGCAAAACAGCGATGGCATTCCTTTCCATTTCACCACACAACAGATGCTTAGCAGATGAGGGTGTTATAGCAAGACAATGATGTTTTTTTGTGGGTTACAACCAAAATAACTTACCGTATATCCATCCAATTGCAATTGACTGACACACAGAAAGAAGGAGAAGGTTGTTGCCACTACAAACATAATGGTCAAAGAGCTGAAGGAAATACAAGCCACCCTGCAGGAAGGAAAAAAAATGTCACAAACAATGCACACAATTCAGTTTAGCAAATCCAGCATTAGGTCAGTTCTAACGCAGTTCATGGTGCTACATGACAGAAAATAAGTGCTGGACAAATGTGAAGTTCTGGACCAACGAGAGCGTTCACCTCTGTGACAAGAAGGAGGCCGAGGAAGAAGCACACAGAGCAGAGGCAAAGCAGCAGCAACTCTCGACGATAAGCTCTTCGAAACACGGTTGGAAACATGTCCGTCACTGACGTCATCAGGCACTCGAGACTCACAAACTGCCAGAGACAGAGAGCAAGGAGCAAACGTTAATGACACAAAGCAATAAATAATAATTCTACCTTCAGCTGGCAAAGTTTTTTTCTGTAAACATTTGCATGTGTGTGTTTTAAATATCACCTGCGTATCTGCACCCAACAAGATGACCATGATGAAGAAGCATATGGCCCATAACTGAGGCACCGGCATCATGGCCACTGCACGTGGATAGGCAATAAATGCCAAGCCAGGTCCTGCATTGAGACAAATCATCCATTTATTTAACTCCACTTCTGTAATTCAGTTCAACAGAATTATTTTTAAAATTCAACAGTGTGGAAGTGACTCAAAGTGACTCAAAGTGATTTTATCAGTGTGTGTCCAAACACTAAAGAGTATGACTGTGAAAGAGATCAGCCATATGGTGAAATGAGTATTAATCATTTTATTCTGCAATGACAATATACTGTTAATACTGTGTGATCAAGTCCTCCAGTGGACGCATTCTTAGTATGTCAGAGCAGAGAATGTTCCTGAATTTTCCATGATTTTAAACCTCATTTCAAACACTTAATTCAAACTAATTTGACAAAGTATCACATTTTCCTGTGGGCTGGGTTTTTTTTTTTTTTTTAATTCACTTTGAGCAGAGTCTAAAGCGAACATAAAAGGACAATGTTCGCCTTCTTGTATATCATACAGTACAATATACACTGAACTGATCTTTATTTACCTTGAGGGATAAAACTCAATTTCGTGAAGCCATTTTGCAGGCACTTGCGACCACACTGGCTTAAACAGCATTATTTGCACTAAGCCCTAAGCATTCAACATGCAATAAATATGCACTGATTACCAAGTAGCTCTATAATGTATGGCAGCTTTATCTTTGTAGAAAACAGCAGTGGGGGTCTAATGGAATTATCACATGGTGAATGTGTATGATATATACTGTAACACAAACTGTGTATATGTATTCTTGTTCTTACCAGAAGCAGCCACTTCAGATATTGGCAGTCCTTGTTCATAAGACATGAAGCCGAGAACGGAAAAGATTGCAAACCCTGCGACAAAACTGGACATGCCGTTCACCAAGCAAAGAAGAAAAGTGTCCCTGAGGGAAGAACAAATAAAGCACCGGCACTGTTGAGCAGCAGGTTGAATTGAGTACAAATATTACAGAGAATAAAAGTGTAGCACACAGTGAAGATAATGAAAACTCCCACATCTGTGTGATATAACTGTGTGACAACTGTAAAAAAGAAAATGTGAATTTAAAATCGATATCCTTAAATGATTAACAAGAAATAGGTTTAAATTTTCCAGTGTGCAGGGAAATAATTGTTTCCATCACCTTGGTCGTGTTTTTTAATCTTAGAGTGAGCTCTTTCTGTCCTCTGTCAGTAAGCTTGACATGTTACACCACTGTGTTTCCTCTGTTGCTCAGACAGGACAAACCAAACACTGTCAACTCTCTAAATTTTTTATGTTACCTGAAAGCAACTGTAGCATCTCTTACATTATTGAAAAAAAGAAAGACGAAGAGAAAGTTGCAGACGGTTGCAATCCGCACCCACACCGTTTGATAATTACTAATTTCTCCGCATTGCTTTACTCTATGACTAACTTACATTCAGGGAGGAAAAATTAAAAAAAACAAACAAATGAAATGATCCATTTAAATTTCTGTTCAAATTAAAGCATCTTTAAAAGTGGAAGCTTTTCTTCAACTTATTATTTTTCTACAGTGCCTTCCTTGCCTCCAGTATTTCTCACATTCATGTTCAATGTGCATACAGATATTTTAAAATGTATGACATTTTATAGAATAAAATTGAGAAAATAATCTGCACATTTACTAATCGCTAAATCAACTCTTAATTGATATAATAATAATAATAATAATAATAATAATAATAATAATAATAATAATAATAATAATAAGGAATAATATATGGAATATCAGCTCAGATCAATATGTGTTTTACAAATGCTAAATATTATAAATGCTGCGTAAAATGGCACAATGCAGAGATCACTTACTTGTAACAATCATTGTTATACTGATTGTAACTACCAAGAGCAGTCAAACTCCCCTGACAAATCCCATAAGAGAAAAGAACTTGTGAACCTGCATCCATCCAAACCTGAGCAGATATTAAAACACAAATTAGTAAACTGACACCAGTCAAAGTACTGTATGAATTGGGAGTCCTGTACAGGTATATTTGTTGTGAAATTATAACATTTTACTTTTTGTTTTTTGCCATTTAGGTACCTGACTGAGGTGGCTTGTTCTATTTTGGAATTTATGTTGAAAGGTGACTTTTTACTTACTTGAGGATCCACCAGCCTTCTTGGGTCAGGATACAGGTAGAAAGTTAAGCCATCCATTGCTCCTGGTAAAGTGACTCCACGAACCAACAGAACCGCCAACATCACATATGGGAAAGTAGCTGTAAAGTACACTACCTGGCAATGGGAGACAAAGGCATGGTCTTGTGATGTGAATGTCAATGGGAAAACATTTCTTCTTATACCTGCTGCTGCTTTAGAAGAACCGCAAAGGTCCAGTAACATTTAGGAATGGAAAAGGGCAAAGTACGCAGAGGGCAGGTGTTACGCCTCCTTACGCGGTCCTAGGGGAAAACCTAAATGTGCAACATAAATGGTGCTCCCCACCTTTCCCACCCACAAGTAATGCCAGCAGACAGAGTTTCACGAAAAATGAACAGAAGCAGTTTATTGGCATGAAAGTGAGAGTCTCCCGAAATAACAAACATAAATACTACTATCAAAACTAGGCTTCCCTGTTAACAAAAACAACAAGAACCAAAAAACAATCACTCACCTAAACTCCTAACACAAAAACAGGAGAAAACCAATCATCAAACGAAAAGAAAGGAGTCTCACTCCCAATACTGCTTTTAAGGTTACGTAGGATTGTCAGTTTAACATTAGAACCATTATGCTGGCAGTGTTGTGGCTGGACCAGGTGCACGCAGGAGCAAGAGGCAGAGGAAGAGAGAGGCCATCTTCATGGGCAGCTTGGCTTTTAAAAGCTGGGTCTACCTGGATCCAATCAAGCAATCATGCTTGGACCCAATCAGCACGGAACTGCTGACTGAGGTTCCACCTACAGCCACACCTCATTCACACACACAGAGAGAGAGAGAGAGAGGGGGAGGGAACAGCATACCAAAAACACTATACTCGTAACTGCAGGGAAGGCAGATGATGGGCTGTGAAGTTCTGTCCTGTGGAGGTGGGAGCTAGAGGATTTGTTGGGGGCTCACCGTCACATCTGGGGCTACAGGGAGCCAAACTCCACAAGGCTGAGAAGGTGAAGAAGGGAAGTTTCTGGTTCTGGCTCAGAAGCTGGACCAGTCTTGGGGAGCGAAAACACCTAGAGAGGGGTAGCTGCAGGGGGTGGCAGGGAGACGTCCTTGTTTACTGCCCTGCCACCAGGAGATGTTCTGGGAGACATCAAGGAGTGATGATCCCCATCCCCAGCTGATGACACTGTGGCTACCAACTGTGGTATGCCGTCTGCCTTAGGCCTGACTTAGGAAACGGGATGTCCCTGTCATGCCTCTATTGGCACCAGTGGAGTTGGGACAGGCCTAGAGCCCAGCAGGAATATCACCCCCACCACATAGCATAAAGGAGGGTTTATTGGTAGAAAGGGAATATACTACCCATAACTGTGTCCATATAAGTCTAACAAAGACTTGTATAATTAATAAATGATCTGATTTTAACATGTAAAATTAGAACATTTTTCAGATTTCTATGTTTTCTATGACATGAGGCATAGTAGATTTGGGGTTTTGGCCAGTTTATCTGAAAAAAAGTCACCTTGGAATTGTTTATAATTGTAAACGTTTATTAAGCGCACAAATAAACAATGAATTAAGAAACTAATTGGAATATAATGAATATCAAAAATACTCTTGGTTGGTATGCATTATGTTTTGTATATTGCGTGTGCAGCGGATGCAGTGTTTTTTTGGAACTTATGATCATGATGAAGACAACATGACGCTTGGAGAAATGACAGGATATGACATAATGCAACACAATAGGATGTGATACCGGCCCTGTGATGGGCTGGCGACCTGTCCAGGGTGTACCCTGCCTCTCGCCCTATGAGTTAGGCCCCAGCGCCCCCCCCCCCCCCCCCCCCCCGCGACCCTCATGTGGAGGATCAAGCAGTAGGAAATGTGGATGGAGAATGTGATACCATGAAATGTGATACAGTTATTTTTCCCCGTAGTAAAATTTGTCTTGTGCTTATGTGTTCAGAACAGCGGCACCAGATGATACAAAACTATTACTACAGAAATGGCAATGATTTCATAATAACATTTTTTGCTGTGATTGCTGCTCTCTTTGCTAAAATGTGTATCACAATAATACATTCATTTACATTTGAAAAAAAATTTTCTCTAAGCCCTATTTAAATTTAAAACACATACATCTATTACAGCAACATTTAACGGAGTAGAACAGAAGCTCATGCTAGAACAACTTAAGTGAAACTTTGTGTCACCCGCCAAAGGGAAAAAAGGCCAACCTTTCCAGTGGATCTCACTCCTTTCCAAACACAGAAGTAACACAGGATCCATGCCAGCAAGAGACACAAGGCCAACTCCCACCGCAGGCTACCAACTTCCTCTATTCCCTGAGATATACCCAACACTCGTCGCCTGAAAACAAGAAGAACAAGAAGAGGAAGAAACTCATTTTATTGCCAAACACATTCTTATACAATATTATCGCCAATAGTTTCAAGACAAAAGCACTAAAAACTTATTTAGTGCATTATTTAGTGAAAATATGATCGTATGGTCTTAAAAATCTAATATGTGCAGAGAATAGACTCGGTGAAAAATGAATATCAGACAGTTAACTAAAGAAAAACAAGTGGTTATTACACACCTTCACATTAGTGATGCTGTGCTTACATACTGTGTCAGCTGATGAACAGTTCCTGAAATAGTCTCACTTCATGGAGGCAAATTTCATTTGTCATGTGGCCAGTGGTGTTTATAATAAAAAGTGTGTAAAAGGTGCTTTATGTCAAAACAGTGTTGTTTTGGGTGGTATTAGATGGTATTCATGGTGTAGCACTAAAAATTTGCCATGTTACATTATCTTCTGAGAAGGTTGACAATGATCTAGCAGCAACAACAACAATGTGGAAACATGCTTATATATTTTTACTGGACAGATCCTTCGTATGCTTAAACAATGGTGACACATGCATCACATTTAATATAATGATGATCATGTTTTGCTTTTAAAAGGAAACTCAAACTAGTTCCATGACACTTTATACTCTAATGTCAGCACCCACCCACACATGTTTACAATGTTTAACATGTTTGAGCAAAAGTCAGGGGAAAGATGATTTTTTTTTGGTCTGGTAACCATGAATGCTTGAAATTTGGTTCCAATACTTTGAGAAGATATTTCACAGCACTATAGAAAACTTTGATTTGTTGGAGGTTTTAGGGGAAGAAGGTAAGACAATCACAAAAGTTTGAAGTTTGACAGAGCTATCCTCTATGAGTCATTAATACATCCTGGTAATCCAAGTCACAAGTTTAAAGATACTGTATTTCATTTTGCACCAAAGCAGTGGAACAGCTAATGACTTCAATAAATATTTTCCCTCAAATTAATCATTAGACATACTGTACATATTAATGTCATTAATGGGTTTGGCTTATTTATCTTATACATAAGCCTTCCTGGGATATGAGGAACAGACTTGGACATTGTTATCAACCATCTGTCATTTAATGAACTACAGAAATTATGAATTATGAAAATCAGTAGAAAAACTATGGATATTAGAAAACAGTCCAGGTTGGTCTCATTATGTTTTCTGTTACATCTTTCAAGTACTAGTCATGTTTGTTGGGAACTTATGATCTCGACAACCCAAATTATATGATATATGGGATAAAATGTATTTGGTCTGATACACTGTGCACCTAAATGTTACCAGAAGGCATGAAAGCGGCGCCTCCAGATGATACAGAATTGCTGCTACAGAAATGGTTGACATGCTGTATGTGGCAACGAAAGCCATTTTATAATAACAATATTTACTGTGACTAATGTCCTCTTTGCTAAAATTAACGCGTATTAAATGATTCATTAATTTGTATTTGAAAATATATCTCTCTAAACTCTACTTGATTATAAAACAGATGCATCTAGTGAAAGAGGTGCCGCTATGATAATAATGGGGTTGAACAAAAACTGATGCTGGAATGAAAACCCAGATTATCAGCTGAGAGTCGATTCGAGTTAGGAAATATATTTTTTATTGTGGAATGATTTGGTGCAAATTGATTTGATGCCATCTTATACAGTAGGATTTTTTTTGTTTAATGCAGGCATTTATTTTCAATTACAAATTAGAAAGAATAAGCCAAATCTATGAAACTAAAACTGCTTACCTTCAATATATATTTCATATAAGACATTTATAAAGCTTGCATACACAAAAGAAGCTGTATGCTACTGTCTATGCCAAGTTTGGTACTTATAAAAAATAACTTGATGGGAAACTCACATGCATATGCACAGAAATAAATAAATAAATACATTATTACTGCTCACAACAGAATTTTGTTTGCACAAATGGATGAGACATATTTTTAAACAAATTTTAAACTCCCTGAAATGCACACCTGCATACACACCCAAAAAACATTCAAAATAAAGACTAAATACCTGTTATTATAAGATAAATGTTTTAAATAAATGGTGGAGTGAGCAATACCACTGTGGTATGAAACGCACTTTCAGGAGTAATACAGTAAACAGAAGTATAGATTACTCTTGCACAGATCAAGATTCTTGTGCTTCAGCTGAGAAAATCAGAACATATTTATCGTATTGTATTATTGTATTATTATGATGATTGTCATCATCATCATCAGTATAGTTCAGAACAGTCAGCATAACTTAACAGTAAGTTATGCTGACCTGCAACACCTGAAGCTGTTCAATCAGATGGGAACGAGATGAAAAGAAAGGTAATCACAATGTGTAATGATGCATGATGTCTTATCTGAGATCTGCTGGCTAGTGATGATGAATGGTTTGTGAGCCGGTAACTGCTATCAAGTCGCTTGGTTCATAGTATAAATACTTTGATGTATATGTATCTTTTACGTTTATGACCCATCGTTGATGTGTATATTTGTTTTGTTACACCCCTACTTTCCAGTGCCTTTAGCGGAGTAATTTTCCTCTAATGTACAAGTTGTGAACCACTGAGTTAAACTAAGTTACTATAGGCTCACCAGAGACCACAGAAAAAAAAAGCTCTTTCAATGAAATGTGGCTTCCAGAAACAAGTCAATGTCCAATCCACCGTCATTGTCAGTGCCTGCTTAAAGTCAGCTATAAAGTGAGACAGGTGTGAATTACACTTACTCCCAGAATTCTGTTGCAGGTGTTGTTGCGTTTGCTGTCCAGTTGGAGGACAAATTTGTTTTATCAAATTCAACACAAGACTCTGAGAAAAAAACAAAACAGGTGATATAAAAAAATTCATATTAGATAAGCAAAGGTAGTTCTATCCATTTATCTATCTACACTGTGTACCGAAAGATATCAGGACTTTGAAAGAACACATAAAGGATTATATATGTATTATATTCCAGATTGGAGTCTTAGAATAGGTCACCTTTTGCATGATGACAGCTTTGCACACTTCTGGCATTCCTGTCATCAGGTTCCTGTCACCTGGAATGGTTTCCAGTTGACATGTCTGCCTTATCCACACCTTTTCAACATTGTGTGGAGGTTGGGATGGTGCCAAAGGAGTGGTAAACCGGGGAAGTGGTCCCTCTTTATAAGAAAGGGGACCAGAGGGTGTCTGCCAATTACAGGGGCATCACACTAGTCAGCCTCCCAGGGAAACTTTACTCTAACGTGTTGAAAAGGAGGGTCTGGCCGTTTTGTCAAACCTCTAATTGAAGAGGAACTATGTGGATTCCGTCCTGGTCATGGAATCGGAGGCCATGGTTCTCAGTAGCAAACCAATGGATTGCCTACTCCAGGCGAGGAATGAGTCCTTGTCCCAAGTAGGGAGTTTGAGTATCTCGGGGTCTTGTTCATGATTGAGAGAACAATGAAATGTTCTCTCACTCACTCATGTTCTCTCAGCGGGTGCGGTGTTGTATTCACTGCACTACACAACACTGTTGTGATGAAAAGCTGAGCTGAGACAGCAGGCAAAGCTCTCAATCTAGCGGTTAATCTTCATTCCTACCCTCATCTATGGTCATGAGGGATGGGTCATGACTGACAGAACGAGATTGTGGATACAAGTAACCAAAATAGGTGTGTATAATCGGTGTAATGGGAGTAGAGCTGCTGCTCCATTGAGTGGAAAGGAGCCAGTTGAGGTAGTTTGGACATCTGATATGGATGTCACCAGGGTGCCTTCCTAGGGAGGTGTTCCTCAACTCGTCCCAGTTCGTCCAACTGAGAGAAGACCTCGGGGCAGACCGAGGACCAGATGGAGAGATTATAATCTTAGAGAGAAGTCTGGGGCTCTTTGCGAAAGCTGCTACCCCCGCGACCCAACTCTGGATAAGTGGTTGATGATAAGAATGAGGATGGCTGCCTCATTGAGAGTTAATTTGTGGAATTACCTTTTAGCCATCAGACCATCAGTTGTGTTATGCAGAGACTGGTTTAGCACACACAAATTAGACTACTGCTGTAGTCCACATTATGGTCATTACTTTAAGACATGAAGGTCAGCCAATCCAAAACATTTCAGGAACTTTAAATGTAAATGCATATATGCAAATGCAGCAGTGGAAACCAAATGCTACAAAAAAAACTGACTCTCATGAGGGACTGCCCTAGAAAAGGAAGACCAAGCCTCAGAAACAGCTATTAAACAGCTCCTCAGACGTTTATTCACAGAGTTCAAGTAGCAGACATTTTTGTTCCTGTCTGTTCAACGGAGACTGTGTGAATCAGGCCTTCATGACTGAATTGCTGCAAAAAAGCTTGCCAGGGCCAAGAAACACAAGGAATGGACATTAGAAGGAAATCTGTCTTTTGGTCTGATGAGTCCCAATGAAAGGTTTTGGTCCCCCCTGCAAAGAAAGCTTTGCAGATGATACTTTAGATGAGTTATTCACAGTTAACCAGCTTAGCTACCACAGCATTCTGCAGCGACATGCCATCCCATCCCATCTGTTTAGTAGGACCATCATTTGTTTTTCAACAGGACAATGACTTCAAACACACCTGCAGGCTATGTAAGGGTTAGTGACCAAGAGGAGGAGTGGGATTGAGTGCTGTGTCAGATGACCTTGCCTCCACACTCACCCAACCTACACCCAGTGCAGAGTGAAGTCGAAGCAGCCAACGAGTGGGATCTCTTTGAAGACTGTTGGAAAGCCATTTAAGGAGAGCAACTCATGAAAATGACTGAGAGAATGCCAAGAGTGTGCAAATCTGTCATCTAAGCAAAAGGGACTACTATAAAGAATCTAAAATGTAAAACATATTCTGGTTTATTTAAATGCACAAAATAATAAAAACAGAAAAAACACTGAATGAGCAACTGTGTCCAAGGTGAGTTCATTCATCTACACGTCTTCTTTTTGCACATGACTTTGAAACCAATCTCCCGATTTAATAATCCATCAAGAGCACAATCAAGTAATTAGAAATTCTTGAATTTCTGTGTTCATTCAAATTAAAGTTAAAAAACACATATACAAAGATATCTGTCATGCACATAGATTATTTGTATGTTTTTCAGTTGTTTCTATGTCTACCTGTGTTCCAGATGTTTCTGCAGCTGGCCCATGGAACCTCAGCACTGAAGGATGAGAAGAGGTAGAAGAAGGCCCATGCCTGGATGACGATGTATGACACAGCAGCATAGGCAATCACCACCTGGGTAGCATAACCAATCCCTGAAGAGACAAGTCAGTGATAGTTATTTAAACATTTGTGCAAATTAATACTGCAGTGTAAAAAAAAAAAAAACATAGAATTTTTACAATTATTACCAATTTTGTTGTTCATTTGACTTCTCAATTCTCAATCATGTTCCTGTGTAGGCATGGCTAGAGACAAAGACATGCCAGCTGCTTTGAGGCTGATGGATTGGCTTGAGGCAGGTGCAGCACAGATCAGTGTGCTTTAATAATTGTGAGTGTAGAGTTTCCTCTCCTAGACCAGAGGGAATTGTCAAGCAACACGTTTATGTAAGGTGATCTTATATAAGTGAGAGTGCTGTGTCACCGAGGAAAACACTGTCAGTGGGGGATAACTTCTGATTTTGTTGTTGATGTCAGCCAATTTTATAGAAAGAAATACAAGTGCTGATCTGTTGTAATGCAAAACCTAATAAAACCACAACACAGTCAGACATGTTAGTTTATTATAATCAATGTGTAAGTGCCTCTAGCAAATTCACTATGCGTATATGCATTATTTTCCTAAAAAAATCCAACAGTGCTCAGCTGATCAATGTTATGGCAATGATACATATTATAGCAAGCAGAAGTCTAATTAAACCACACGAATCAGCCCCTTTATTAGGTACGTTTGTTTGCTTGCTAAGGCACATATCTAATCAGCTAATTAAATGGAAGAAACTACATGTGTTTCGGCATCTAGACATGGTCAAGATGGCTGGCCAAAGTTCAAATTGAGCAACAGCATAGGGAACAAGGGTGATTTAAGTGACTTTGAACTTGGCATGGTTGTTGGTGCCAGACAGACTGGTCTTTGTATTTCAGAAACGGTTGATCTAAGAGAAAGTATCCAGTGAGTGGCAGTTCTCTGGAACTTGTTGATGCCAGAGATTGGAAGAGAATGACAAGACTGGCTTGAAATTAAAACAAGATAACAGTAACTCAAATAACCAGTTAAAAGTTGAACCATGAAGCCACTCCTCCTACTTAATCAGTTGTCCTCTGTACCAAATAAAGTGGCCACTGAGTGTAGGTTTTATTCTTTTGTCCTAACACAGCACTGGAGGGGTACATACAAATAATCCTACAGTACATGGTTAATGTTGGAACAAGATGTGAACAGATGGAATCATTTCATGAAACTTATCCATCACTTAAAACGCATGCCCATTAAAACATCGACACTGTACATCTGGAGTTTACTTTGGGACAAAAATCCAGGACAGTGTGTTGTCAAGGATGCTGTCACTGTCGGCCTTAGGCATTCAGCTGTTGTTTACCTAATGAGGAAACTTTAAACTTGGTGCTTACTTATGGCCTCGAGGCTTACTGCCATAGCAAACAGAGTTCACCCACCCACGGAGACACAAGTGTTACTGCTAAAATATCAAATATGTAAATTTTAACAGTTACACTGTTAAAATATCAAAACTCATCTCCTACGACGCTTGATGCGTTTGACCAGCTTTAGAAGATGTACTCTTACCTTTTTACAGATCTGTGGAAGGATTCTTTTCATTTGTGGAAAGACTGTAAACACAACTATCCTAAGGTCCCCTTATTTCCGTATGTTATGTAAGGCACTTAGGGTATCTTGTGGGTGTTTGCATGATGGTTACTCACTGTGCCTAAACCACATTCATAACCAGGAAATGGTTATCATCACCCTTGTTTCCTGATCTCCACACAGAGCGTCACACGCAGTTTAAACACTATCACAATGATATGCATTGTCTGTAGACATGGAAATGAAATTGCTTTAGAAATGTTGTGGTATGCAGAAATGTACAACAAATGACCATGGTGACAGAGTTGGATGGCTCCAGGCTCCTGAGTGCTCCATGAATAGCTGCTTATAGAGTTGGCTTCCATTATTCAAGGGAAAACTTTATTTTTAAGTTTTTTTTTTAAGTAATCTTAATAGTTCATTGCATATACATTTGCCAAATTTATGTTACTTTGCATATTGTGTAATAAAATGTGTAGTTCTTCTTTTCTTACTGTATATGATGATAACCTATGAAAAACACGTCTTAACAGACTGAGGATCCACGGTGCAACTTAAAGACAGATGTGGGCATGCTGCTTATAAATTATAACAGTGTCTCATGACTGGTATAATAAGAATGGTACAAACTTAAACCATGACTGTTTCACTACTTGAAATGTAAACAAGCCTTTATTCCTTTATGACTTTGGATTTTACTCATAAAACACAATTAGTGCTGTAATGAAATGTTAGTTTTATAGTACAGAATTTCTTTTTCTAGTCATTTATATCCAATACTAAATTCATGGTGCGCTGGAGATTTACTGTACCTTAATCCACATTTTGAGCATTGTAATTCATCATGTATGTATATAGACATGTTACTGAAAGACCATTAGTTGTTTAAATAAACTAAGATAACTTTTGGAGCCACGTTTGTGTATGTCATATACATGTATATGTTTTGTTGTGAATTGGAAAACTATCACCAAAGTGTCCTGAATGAATCAGGACACTTTGTGCCACACACATTTATTATGAGGCACAAGGTCAGACTGAAATAAGGAGACTACAAAGGTATATTTAATCATGGAAGGGTTATCTTATCTATTAAAATATAATTACAATAACTGTACATGGATAAAGCTACTGAAACTTGACAAATGTTTTGAAGTTTTACTGATCCATCATTACATTCCAGTTTTTAAAGATTTTGTGGATGGTAAATACAGTGGGATGTGACCTCAACATAGTTTTCAGGCAACTATCATCGCACTCCATTAAAAAACACATGTATTCTTCCTTCTCCAGACAAATGGCACCCAAAACAGTGTATCATTTAAAATGCAATACCAGAGAAACATTTAAAGCTATAGTAGGCAGGGTCACTGGAAAGCAGTTGATTGTTGAGTTTTTACCCTCAGGTTTTTAAAATCCTCATATTGTGTCTCTCTGTCCTATAAGCTCCCCATCAGAACACTTTTTTTCATACATGAAAAATGAACTGAGGCAATCTCTCCATATCTGTTCTGCTAATTATCATACATTATATCACATTTATTGTGTGACTCTCTTTTAGACTCTTTCCTTTTTAGGCTTCTTTGCAGCTTATTGTTGCTGGACCTGCACAGAAGCCATACTGGAAGAGCACCCGCTTTCTCTCTCACCTGCCAAGTGCCTCATCAAAGCCTTAAAGGAACCTAGCAGAACACATCACTGAATTTTAAATATCGTCTCAGTTGAAAAACAAGAAGTATGGCAACATGCTCATAGAGACTGATTTAATTAATGTTGCCGATAACACAGTTAGATTAATCATTAATGACAAGTTACCTTATTTTAGGTATTTTCAGGAATTTAGCCCATTAAAATTGGCTATCCAAAATACAGCTATCTTCTTGCCATTAAAGGACTTATTCCACTCTGGGGCTTCAACCACACTATAAAAATGTTTAATTATTTGTTATTAGCAGAGCAAATAACACTTACACTTATAATACATTTGAACAAGTGACACAAAACACAAAACATTTACTATCTCCCGTTCTCCAGAATAAACACTAGAAAACACACCAAATATCAGGTGTACAGTACACACACACACAAAATACACGTATGTGAGCCCCAGATCTTTCCATTTACTTACCAAAAGAAACTGGATATCATAGGGCCTTCAGAGTCAGTTAGTATTGAAGAACATGACATGGTCACTGAGAACCAAAAACTGATACTAACTAAATAATTAGCAGTAAAAATATCAATGAAATATATTATATTTAGACAAAATTTTGTTTTGCTAAGTAACAAAATATGCTTATTGGCGACTAAATGAATCAGTATATTAGAATAATTACTAAACTAATACTAGCCGTGCAGGTACGAGGAATACACTAAGACAGCCGAAGGATTGGACATTCATCCCCCATCACCCAGATCTCTGGCCTTCGGATCTTCGGACTGAGGCCAAAGACATACGAGTGCAAATAACTAGGATCTTACCAACGCTATTCTGACTGTCCAAGACCTAGGCCTAGGCACAGTAAGCTTAAAGTGTTAAATTGTGTTTTTCCTTATTCTGTTTTCTCTATTTTATTTAATTTTATTTTTGTTTTCCTTTCTTTTCTCTGTTGACTTAAAATAACAATAATCTACATATAAAAATGGAACCTAAAGAATATTTGGTTTGACGTGTACCAAATATTTATTGTTCAGGTGGTGATGGAGCCTACACAGGAACATGTTGTTCTATGTATTAAAGTAAACGAAAGTCGAAATGACTTGTGGAAAAAAATGTATTGAATTGATTACTGGGATTACTGGTGTTTTTTTTTTTTTCCAGACTGATATAACACGCGATTTCAAAAGAACTTGATGTTTAGGAAGCAAAAAAAAAGGGTTTTAAAGCCACCATGACCTTGACCTTTCATTGTTATTAATCTTGTCTAATTTAAGACATTGTCTTATGCAAAACTTATTCTTATAAGCATAGGAGCAGAATTAATAAATAAAAGCAAGTGGCAAATCAAGTATTTTCAGCAATATGACTGCCTCAAAAGAGCAAGAGCTGTCCATGCTGATTCACTTCTGTATAGAGTCTAACTTCCCTTCAAAACAGGAAACCCTTTAGACATCTTTATGCTTCCGTTGCAGTTTGGCACCTTTTTTTTAAGCGTTTTACTATGTGGGGAAAAAAATTAGAAGAATACTGAGAATGCACAATGGGGCTCTGAACAATTCTATATTCAACTGTATATTATTTGTTTCCACTATTTTAGATGGATATGTACATATTTTAACTGAGTCATAATGGACTAGAACATAAGTAAATATCTTTGAAGAAATGTATTTTCTTCATATATTTAATGCTTGAATAAGTAAATAATTACGATACGCAATACATGTCCATGAAAAGCAGAGCCAGATCTTTCCTCGTACAGTGGAACTGCAACTAGCCACTGGTTCAGACACGTAGACGACACCTGGGTCAAGATCATAACACAGGAGCTGGAATACCTTACATACTACAGCAACAACATAGACAAGGACATCAAAATCACCGACAACAGCCTGGCCTTCTTGGATTGTGCTGTGCACATTGGAGAAAACAGAAATCTCAACATTGAAATGTACAGGAAACCTACCCAAAAAAAGACCAATACCTGCTGTTCGACTCCCACCACCCACCGGAGCACAAACTTTGTGTCATCAGAACCTTGCATCACCGGGCAACTAACATACCCACAACAAAGGAGGGAAAGATGAAGGAACAGAAACACACCAACTTATTAAAACATGTGGTTACCCAAACTGGGCCTTCATCAAAACCTCCAAAAGAAGAACATGTGACAAAGAAGAAGAAGACAGCAACAAAATATGCTTATTGGCGACTAAATGAATCAGTGTATTAGAATAATTACTAAACTAATACTAGCCGTGCAGGTACGAGGAATACACTAAGACAGCCGAAGGATTGGACATTCCATCATCCCCCATCACCCAGATCTCTGGCCTTCGGATCTTCGGACTGAGGCCAAAGACATACGAGTGCAAATAACTAAGATCTTACCAACGCTATTCTGACTGTCCAAGACCTAGGCCTAGGCACAGTAAGCTTAAAGTGTTAAATTGTGTTTTTCCTCCGTCACTGGAAAGCAGTTGATTGTTGAGTTTTTACCCTCAGGTTTTTAAAATCCGGTGAACAATCGGTGAACAACATTGTTATTCCAGGGCACTCAAGTTTGGAGCTTAGCTTGGAGTGAGACTGTTAAAGAGTGGAGTGAGATTTTTTATCCCACCAGTTAGTCAGAAGTGAAGAAGCCTCTTGGATGAGAGGTGAAACATCTTCAACTAACTCAAGCAAGTCCAGTCGCCTACAGCTACTGCTGAAGAAGACTATGACCTTGGAAGACTGAGAATCTTCACAGACACCACTGATGGTTTGGTATGATCAGAGGTCAAAGATCAGCAGGTGCAGGGTCACACTGGGTTATAAATAAGCAGTGACGGGAGGGCTACTCTGAAAATTCAGTGAGCTGCTCGTTATTCTACAGTAAATGAAGCTTCACTTCACAGAACATGGCCGAACATGGCCGATGTAACTTCATGAAGCTATTTCACTTTAAATTCTAAACAACGGGGGGGAATAAAATCCTCACAGCAGTTTTATGGTATCCATCCATCCATCCATCCATCCATCCATCCATCCATCCATCCATCCATCCATCCAGCCGCTTATCCGAGGTCGGGTCGCAGGGGCATCAGCTTAAACAGAGAAGCCCAGACTTCCCTCTCCCCGGCCACCTCATCTAGCTCTCCTGGGCGATCCCGAGGCGTTCCCAGGTCAGCCAAGATACATAGTTTCTCCAGTGAGTCCTGGGTCATCCCCGGGGCCTCCTCCCAGCGGAACACCTCACCAGGGAGGTGTCCAGGAGGCATCGTTACTAGATGCCCGAGCCACCTTTTTTTTTGGTCTGTGGTGCAACCCACCTGATAACACAGGTTATAGCACTTCAACACGCAGGTTAGAAATTTTGAACACGATTAAACCTAACAGTACCCCTCTAAAAAAATAAAAGGTCTGCATTGGAGATGCTTTAAAGTGTAGACGGCTGAAAGTGGAGAGGAATTGGAAGAGACATTGCAAGTGTGAATGATTGTCTCCTGAGCAGGAAAAAAACTGTGCTTCAATTGAGGATGATTAACATCATGAAACATTTTTCTGAGAAGTTGTTGGTCTTAGCTGGAGATTTCAAATCTGCAGTAGAACATGTTGTAAATTTTGTATTGTGGGTTCCTATTTGGGAGAAAGTAAAAAGATAAAGTGACCCGACCTCTGATAAGTGGTAAAGGATGGATGGATGGATAAAAAAAATAAAGCACTGCACATATGAGTGAACACCTGTGTGATTGACAGCTAATGTCATCCAATAGTAGCCTGGTTACTGGTGGCTCCACTGTACTTCTAGTTTAACAAGCTGGCATGGCGGCACTGATCAAATTCCAAGTCTTGAGGCTTCACAGCAGGAGTTTGTTTTGCAACAGGAAGACTACGTCCACATCTTATAAACAGTCTATTGTGTCTTTATCATCATGATCAGATTGTCAGGGAGACTGTGATCAGCAAGTATGATCAGTCCAGGTGGTCAATGTGTTAAAAATCACAAGACTCCACCAACCTGCATCATTGGACCACCACTCCTGACTGCAGCCGCTAAGTAATAAAAGCCAGCCCTCAAGACCTTTGAACCCTATTTTTCCCCATCATACAATGTGCAGAAAAAAGACCATGATCCTGTGAGTTATTAGGGACTTTTTCATGTCAATAATGTTTATTTCACTCATTTTCTACCGCTTTATCCACTAGGGGCCGCGAGAGGCAGGGTACACCCTGGACAGGTCGCCAGTCCATCACAGGGCCACACAGAGACAGACAACCATTCACTCTCACATTCATACCTACGGGCAATTTAGAGTGTCCAATTAACCTAGTCCCCAAATCTGCATGTTTTTGGACTGTGGGAGGAAGCCGGAGTACCCGGTGAGAACCCACGCACCACGGGGAGAACATGCAAGCTCCTTGCAGAAGGCCCCTTGTTCCTTTGTTCCAACTGGGTTGTGAACCCGGGACCACTTGCTGCAAAGGCAAGAGTGCTAACACCAACCGTGGGCCCCATAATGTTTATTTATTTGACATATATTACTTGAATGTTAAAATACATATATTTTTAATAGATTTATGTGTTTAAGCCTTGAGTAATGAACAAGAAGTTGAAATAGATTGTGGATGCATTATTGACAGAAGTCTAAAGCTAATTTAACAGTACTACTTTGCTTGATTATTCACATACTTGTGAAAATAAATGATCAATCATCCATCCATTGTCAATCCTGAATGACAATTAACTGCTGAAACTGCCTCCTTCCAGTGTCTAAATGTGCACACCATATTAGGTGTTCATTGAGCCAGCAACACCAATCTCTCTGTAGTTTTTTATGAAAGCCACCAGGAGCAATTTGAGGTAAAGTGTCCACTCAGTCACATTAGCAGAACCAGGGATCAAAACCTGATTTTCTGGTTGAAAGGTAAGCCACTGAATAGCACGTCTTTGATGCGGAAGGTATCAAGTAATCACAGATCATCTGTGTGTCTTCTCTTATTGGATTTTATTTTTTCGTGAAGCACTTTGTGAATTTCATTTTTGTGAAATGTAAAATTTGTTATTATTATTAACAGGTCAGATGGTGGATAAAAACTGTAAAAACATGTCCAGGAGTTTCTGACTGCATGCTGGTGTGAGTGCCCCTATCAGTTGTGTATACAGGCATGTCATTAGGTCATTTTCTGCTTGATCTCAAGGTACAACTGTGCATTCGTTAACAATGCATCAAAAATATCCACTGTGCTCAGTGAAAAGAAGCTTGTGTGGGCACCACATTACTACTTGATCGATAAGTTTGCAACTAATAGGAAATTATTAGAACAAAAAGAACGGCAAATGTTATTATCACACCACTGATAATAACATTACCATAATATGCGGCACCGATGCATTAAAAAGTCTAAAACCAATAGATAAATGCTATATATTACATTGATTACGTTGAGTTTTTAAATCCAGAGAAAGGTAATGGACCATGTCGTCTGAACGATTAAAGGGGGACTCTGGTATTTTTCGACCTGGATCCTGTGTTTATAAATGTGAGTGTGTATGTGAATGGCACTTATAAACGGTTTCATAACTGGTCCAGTAGTTCGGCTCAGGCAGCAGGCGCGACAAGCTGCAGAGTAATCTTACGGTGCAACAGTTCCATTCTGAGTTGTATCCATAAAAGGTGCTTGTTTTCACCAATAAACAGCTTGGATTGTTATTGTAAGAGTCTGGCAACATTAACAAGAGTGTAGGTTTGGTTACAAGACTGGGAGACCCCTAGTGGCAGAAATTAAATATTATGCGATAAAAACATTTTGTTGATTAGTTGTTGCAGATTGACTTTCATGAAGGATGGGTGTATAAAATACCCTGACCTGTACTTCCTTACAGCATGTTATCCAAACACCACCAAATAATTCACCAAAACATGTCATTTCCAGGATCAGTTTGAGGAAGCGTAGCTGCCCCTTAGCTCTTGTTATTAGCGCCACCCATGGGTGACACACTTCCTTTATCACATCCTGGAAATAGTAAATGTTAAAATGAAAACAGTTCATCTTTGCACATTGATGTGCAACTTACACGAAAGAGTTCTACACAGTACACTGACCTTCAAACAAGGGGCAGAAGTGCCTCCAGCAGGTGATACATCCCTGAGATGTAAACTGTCCCATGGCCGTCTCCAGGAGGAACATGGGGATACCACAAGCGAGCAGAAACAAGACATATGGAACTAGAAATGCACCTGAGAGAAACATGGCAAGTGTGAAAAAACCAAAACACTTTCCTCTTTTGGTCGCACATGATCACTCATGTGGATGAATCAACATTTTCTAATTCAACAGTCAAAATTTTACAAAAAAACAAGTGCACATACTGAGGGTCTCGAGGAGGAGCTGATCAATAGTAAGAGGAAAAACAGATAAAACTGTCACATACTCTAGTTCCATGTAGTCCCCCCCCCTTTAATTTTAGATTTTCCATATTTAGCTTTTCTTCCAAATCCTATTCATAGCATGATTGCAGACCATGTGATCAAGAAGAGAGCAAGGGGTCAAATCATTGTCTCTGAATTGTAAAGAAAAGCACATTTGGAGCTGGCACCGGGGCACAGCAGCAGCCACATTTCTTATGGCATTTGAAGGAGAACTCTGATTTTCCTTTCTCAGATGAAATATAATAAACACTGGTGGGATGATAAAGGAACAAATCTGACAAACAACAGATCTGTTTTGGGTGTGTCTGTGGTACATAAAGTTTATGATGATATATTCTATACACATAAAATGTCGAATTTTAAAATAGTTATTACTTTCTAATCAAAAAAAATGTATTGTCAAATTATTCTCAGGTATATAGATGAAGCCCTCTTTAATTTAAAAAGGGGCATTTTGTCATCTGTGCGTGAGTCGAGATTATTTTGTCACATTTCTTGGCATTACATTGGGAATAATTCATTTAAATGCCTAAGGATTATGCATGGCTGTTGATTTTATTTATTTATTTATTTATCCCCCCCCCCCCCCCCCCCAGTCCACTTCCTGCTTACCTCCCCCATTTTTATAGCACAAATAGGGGAACCTCCAGAGGTTTCCAAGCCCGACCAGGGTTCCTGCCACAGCCAGCAGGAACTCCAACTTGCTCGCCCATTGGCCACGATCCAGCAGATGAGTCTTCTTCACCAGCTTGTTATCTAGACTGGGAACATCAAGGCTGTTTCCTCCCACAAATTCCCTTGACATGTGCAGAGACATAGGCCGAAACAAAAAGAAAAGAAAAAGAGTTGATGGAAACGTTACTGTCTGAACGGCTTGTCCTCCTCCTCACACATGAAACGGTCTGCTTTATCTTTAAAGTCCCGCTGCACACAGATTGATTGTTTTGTTTATTTGCTTGCTTGTATGTTCTTAACATCTTGAATGCGTTGTCGCTTTTATTGAACTTGAGGTCGCATGATGACGAGGAGTGGAAAGTTTTCGTCGGTATGTGCCAATGAAAGAGCGAGAGAGAGAGAGAGAGAGCAGCCCACATTGGAGCGCATACAAAGTGATGTGTTTTCAGGGTAAAAAGCAAACGAAAAACGGCCACTCACCCCTCCATGTCGAAGCCCCACTCCCACGACAGCAGCAGCAGCAAAGTGATGAGTATTCCTCTCAGCGGGGTTTCACGACAAGAAAGCCCAGTCTCCTCTCTTCCCCTCTGCGCTCTGATCACTGCCCGATTGGTCCGCGCACCATGCTGCCTGCCTCACTTGAAAAAAAAAAAAAAAAAAAAAAAATCCAAGGCATCGCGAGCGAGCCACTTCCCTGCTGTATTTTTCCACGGACACAGGAATGGCTTAAATCTTTAGATTGGCATAATTGCTTCGAAACCAAATCAGCTGAGCAGCTTCGGCTCTGTCTGTCAGTCTGTCTGTCAGTCTGTCTGTCAGTCTGTGGGTGGAGGCAGGCTTCAGTCATCTGCAGTCAGCTGGGAATTTGTAGTCTTTTGTTCTTGGACCATAATAAACCATGGGGAAAAAATTTAGCAGTAATAACCTTTTTTTTTTTTTTTTTTTCAAAAACTAAACTTATTTCCCTGCTTTGTTCTTTATCATCTGATGAAACTTAAATTTTTGACATTTATAAAAGTTTATCTTATCTCGGAGTTGTAAATAATCACAGATATGTATACAGAGCGCACCAGTAATATTTGATATCTATGTATTATTATTTTTTTTTTTTTTTTGTGGGTCATTATTAGTCACTGTTTCGAGTATTTGGAGTGACATACTCAGTTAAAGGGATAGTTCGGGTTTTTTTTTAACTGTGCTGCATTGACACATTAATACTTACTTCCGCTGCTGCACATCAAATGGGAGCCACACAACTGTGCTCACTGATAACATGGGTGGGTAAAATGGGCAGGTGCCAAGGGCGGCATCTTCAGTCAAATAAATATTTCAAAAAAATTAGATTTTTCTGTTCCTATTTTGCACACTGGGCCTCGCGGTTGATGTAGTGGCTAGAGCTGTTGCCTTTGCAGTAAGTAGACCCAGGTTTATGACCCAGTCAGAACAAGGGCCTTTCTGCAGGGAGTTTGCATGTTCTCCCTGTGTGTGTGTGGGTTTTTCTCCACATTTATTTCCTGCTAGTGCCTGTAAACTGCGACAAGGACAGTAGTCCAATTTAACAGCGCAATCGACTCGTGTGAGAGGAGATGATGACTTATCAGTTATCACTCTGCACATGCATCCAGTGTGATCATGCACATATTGCCTATGGTTGAAGGGGAAGTTCGTATAAGATAGGACCAACACTGACCAGTAGGGACAGAAAGAAAACCAGATTTTAGCCACTTTACAAAACGTTCACCTAATAAACTCTACGTCTGTTTAACTCCAAAATATATTGATTATTAGTCTGCCATTTTACCTTTTGGCTAGAGACAACATTTTCCGTCTGGAAACAGAAGTTTAGACACTGATCGCTTGTGAGGAATCCAGTATTTTTAGCTCACAGGGACACGAGAACTGCTGGCCTACTGTCGCCTTGTTTGGTAAGGTTGGGTCATTTAATGATGGATTGAAAACTGAGCATAATTTTGTGACTTGTGATTTTCTCTGTGTCCTCACCGGCAGCCATGTTTTCAGTGCAAATCAGCACCTGTGCGTGTCTCAAACTAGCTCAGTCACATCTCAAAAAACCTGAACTATCATTTTATCTCACTAGAAAAAAAATACTGACCTGCGTGTAGTGAAGCCACAGATCAAGTTACTGCTGTGAGAACATACAGTTCCTGTTTCATCATGTGATGCTGTACTTTCTCCACTGCTTCCACTTACATTTTGTAGCCTGCACTTTTAAATCTTCATTGGTTTTAGATTTATATTGTCTAATTACAATCATTATAAATCATGACTGACATTTCCTGCAGTAAGGAATCTTCTTGTTATCTTCTTCACTGAGAGGTGCAATGCTGCCCTGCACAGGAATGAAGGAAGAAAAGAAATGTGTTGTTGTGTATGAATTGTAAATATTCTTACATGTAGACCGGTTGCATACAGAAATGCTAAAACTGCATTAATGGCAAGAAGATGATGCTTATCAATTTGAAAATTGGGAGAAAAAAAAAATCTTTTGAAATGACTGCATCAAAATTAAGCATGTTAAACTAACAAACCTATCTGGGTGTTTTCCTATAATTTTCAGTAGCTGACTAATCCACAATGCCCCAATCTCAGTCTAGTTAGACCAACCTCGGCCCTTTTTTAACTTCATTAAAAGCTACTTTAATAATTTCTAAGAGAAGGCTCCAGAGAGTGAAGAACTTTGGTTGGAGAACTCTGAGCTGCATGAAGGAACTTTAAACTGTAATGATGAGGGAAGAGGAGAAGAGGATGAGACTAAGTGAGGGATTTGAACTACACCACTCAGTGTACAGCCTTCTGGAAATTATTATTATTAGAAGAAGAAATATATAGGGAGATAGTGACTAAAAAGCAGTGGTAGATGCTAATGTATTTATAATAAAGAAAACAGGAAAACAAAAAAAAATGTCCTCGACTTCAGCAGGAATTAAGTGGGCATATGGAAAACATATGGAAAAGATATGGAACGCATGAACTATAAGCACAAGCCGCTGACTCAGCGATAAATAAATCTGTTGTGATGAACAAAAAGAGCCGCCGGGAGTGAAACTCTCTCTTTGGTGAAACAAGTGGCTACATAAGGGCCCGTCACACAAAACAAAACACCTTCAGATTTCATACGAAAGAGTCCTTTCATCATGTTGCTGAGGGAAACGTCACGGGATGAGCAGCTAATACCCGTGAGCGAGTGAAGACAGGAATGCAGGTTCACGCCGCATTAGGCCCAGTCCCTGACAGAGATGAGTTGTCTTATTTCTACTGAGTCTTGTTATGTTCTATCTAATATGGTCGTTTGGAATTTTAAATTCACTCAAATCATCTAATCATAAAGTCACTCAAATGTTGTCGTGCCGCCTGTACAATGACAATACCGACGTTCATCCGCGTGGTCGTGGCCCTTCACTTTCTGTCTGCTCTTCCTGCAGGAGGTTGTAGTCATGGAGGGTTGTTATAGCTGGTGGTGACACCTGCATAGGTCTCACCTCAACAACCCTCCCCCCCCCCCTTTTTTTTAGAACCATCATTTCAAATCAAACAAATCATTTCAATTGTCCAGTGAAATATCTCCACTTCAACAACCCACGAGAGCTTAATAATCTCATACACTTTGACCGCACAGTAGAGATAAATCACAAGGCACATAATGGTGCCACAATCTGTCAGATATGGCAGTTACATCCGTCTGGCTTCTCTGCATTTCAGAAGCCACTCAAAACATTGTTTGGTGTCTCAAACGGTCTGTTTTCAGTTGAATGTGCTGCCGTGCCACAACTTCCTGTTGCTGTCATGCAGGCCACAGTAAGCGAACTGCTGTTTGTTACACAACCAAACAATGAAAGAGTGTTTGTAGTTAAAACTCCACCGTGAAACTGGAAGTTCGAGGTGATCGTGTTTCAGATGGTCAGACCGAAATCTGACTCTCATGTGACAACCTGTAACGCCGCTTTCACGGTGCCACTGTCCATTTGCCCGTTTTCTCTCCCAACTAAATGAATAATTGAGCACCAACAGTTTAACCCCCCTCCAGACGTTCACAGCATGGACGCCAACTGCAGTAGAAACAATAAAAGCTCTGCTTTATTTGTGAGGCTCCTCTTTTCATACAGTAGTTCAATAACCATAAAACAAGACAGACAGCAGCTATTTAAGGCATATTTACAGTTTGCTGTAAATCTCTGGAGCTAACAGGGTCCATGCTCTCTGTACATCAAATTATTAAAATTGTTTACACACAGGCGGACACGAAGCACATGCTCAAAATAAGTTAATATTTTGCTGCAAAAACAGTTGCTGACTAACAAAAAAAAATACAGTTTCGGCATAAGCAAACGAATGTGAACGATGTGCACTTGAATAATCAGTAGGTTGGCCTGCAGTTTGAGGTTATCCTCATCAAGAAGGCAAAATTTCACACAGACATGATATTGTGTTTGAGTAGTGTATTACGCGTTTCCTGTCTTTAGTTTTGTTTTGTTTTGTTTTTTTTTTGGGGGGGAGGATAAGAGTGACCAGAGCAAAGAAAACAACAATAACAATAAAAGTACTTCACCACCAGGAATGATCAGGCTTCATCATCCACCGGCCAAAAAGGTATCAGCCTCCACCAAAGCTGAGCTGACCTGACTCAAAAAAGGTTTGTTTTTTTGTGAGTGTTTAGGAGCCTATTCTTGCTATATTTTACAAAAATATTCTACAAATACCTTAAAAACATCTTGTCATTGTTAAAAATTGTACATGTTATGAACTGAAGAGGCACATGATCCCGGAGGGGAAAAGCAGAGTTTGCTCAAATGCATTTATTGGTTCTTTGAGACATTAAATGTTTGACTTAGAGAAAAAAATAGACACTGTTTAGTGCACAATAAGATATTTTCATAGCTTTGTTTTAATATTAGAATTACATTTACTTTTACATTTTGCACAAATCCACACTCTATAATTGATAAAATCCCGGGTAAAATTCACCAAGTGTCAGGCTCACTTTGTTTTTGAGATCTCTGTGTGGAGAGAGTTAAGAATGACAATGACCCAAATGTTTCTGTCGACAGTCCAACAAAACTAAGCAAAATCAGCTTTTATATTCACTTCAGTGGTGGCATGATAAGACCCTCACTGTGTATAGACACAGAAAACATACAACAAAGAAACTTTTTGTTTTTTTTTCAAACTGAGACAAAAAACATCAAATCTTCCCTCTTTCAGCAAAAATACCTGGCACGGTTAAACCTTCAGCTGTGCATTCATATCACAAATAGAGTCAATGACAGCAGAGAGTTCCTCGAGTCGAGTGCAGTTCCACGTTTTTCAGTCCCCGCTTTTTTTTGTTTTGTTTTTTTTCATGCTCAAGCATGTTTGGCACTCATTTGATTCATAAACTGATATTAGTCACAAAGTTAGACCATTTCAACCGTGTATGTAAACACACAACTCTGTCACAAAAATGTACAGCTCAGACCTATACAGGAATGTCACCCCATGGCGGCATTTACACTTTCATACCAGACAAAAACAAAATCGGATTTTTTTTTTTTTCAAAAAAAAATAAAATAAATAAAAATACACATAAATAAGAGATATCACAGATTTCTGATACTTTTTTTTTTAAAACAGAGATCTATCTTGTAGCACAGACAGAGGAAGTCAAGGCTTATGACACTTATGTCATGATGATGATAAAAAAAACTACTGATGATGTGCAAACAGCCTCTTTGTGTCCGTAGTTTATTATTGAAATATGACATAATGTGCATTTTTTTTTTTTTTAAATTGTATTGTCACGTGCACTTAGCTACACAATGGATAAGCACACAAACAAAACAGAAATCTCTGAAAGGAGGTTTATTTCCACATTCTTCAGCATGATGAGAAGAAATGGCAGCTGATGTGAGATCAGTCATGAAGCGCACCATAGCCACATGGCATCATAATGACAAACACACTGTGGTCTTTTCTCATTACTAACATTCCAAGCTTCAACACGTTTTAAGTAACAGTGAATGTGGCCACATCTTCTTAACCACTGAGCAGAATGTTCCGTCTCACGTAATCTCAATGGATGATTCACTGATCGTGGACTTGAAGGAACAGTTCAGAATTTGGTAAAATATGCTTATTGTGTTCGGAAGTTAAGGGGAAAGATTGACGCCACTCACATCTGTGTGCTCAACGTGAAAAAAAAAAAGGTCGGTTGGCTTCGTTGAAATGAAAGACTCTAAAAACAAAACAGCAGGAAGCCACCTGGTTGGGCTTGATTTGAATATACAAATTCCCCTGACTCACACCGAGGCGGTGACTCCTTGGAGTCTTGCCGGGTCGCATGGCAACCACTCTCCAGCAGGTTTTTATATGTACTAAACACATGACATATAGGGTGTTCACTATAGTGAGGTTTCCTGGAGACTGAGCAAGGGTGGCTGGTTCTGTTTCCAGGTTCAACCTGAATCCTCCAATATTAATTTTCTCAACTAACTCTCACTTAGAAACCAAATAAGCATATCTCCCAACATCTTCACTTTCATTTTCAACAGACATCATTTTTTAAATACAGTTTGTTGCAAAGCAACCAGGAGTTGGCACAAGCCTGTACTGAAACCACTCTGACTGTAGGCCCCGATTCAACTTTTCAACGGGGACTTCTTTCTTTTTTCTTTCACCACCATAAACAGCAGCAAGAATGTTTTCCAGCCTGAACATAAAAGGCACAGTGAGATTTTTCCTTACATGGTCTTTAGGGATAGGTGATCACATGTGTACAGCAAACACAGAGCAAACCCTTTTATTAAACAAGCCATACAATAAATGTCGTTTGGGGAAGTTGGTGACAGTAGCTGTTATCTGAATTTGTGGCTTCTCGCCCTGCAGATTACACCATCAGAACAACCTGCGGCCCTTTTAACTTTTTTACAGTCACCTTGCCGTGTTAATCACACCTCCAGATAAACATTTAGAGCTATGGCGGTGGGAGACACACTTCTTTTGTAGTCAACTGCACTGAGGTCAAATGAGGGGCATTAATGGTGAAAAACAGTTATTTAATCATATCTATTTCTCTTGATTGACAATCTGTAAACACAGGAGTATGCTGTAATGATGATGTAATCACCGTTAAATGATTTGGGTGGTGGTGGTGGTGAGGTCACTGCGTCATAAAATAAACATAGTTGAATAGTTGAGTTTCAATGTTATTTTTTTCTGCTTTTTTTTTTTTGACCATAAACCCACATGTAAAAATACCACCTGCTGATTCCTGTATGAAACATCACGACTGGTTTGAATGTTTTAATACAATAAAATTTAATGTAAGTAGTGGTTACTTACTGTATGGCACTGTTAAATATAAGATAAAGCAAACAAAGTGTCTAACAATCAAAAGAGGCATCTTTTTTTTAAACTTCCATAGCTAAAAATCACACTATGAAGCTTGAGAAGAAAACATTGCACTTGAAATCATAATAATAATAATAAGACTGCTGATTCACACAAGAACAGGCGATTAAACACATTAAGCCCATAGCTCTATAGACTACTATTTAAAGTTCACACTTACACATTGGTCTGATTTAGATCAACAAAATAATAATTCAACTATTATTGCAAAAATGTAAACAACCCTCCAATGTATCATGACAATATCTTTGCATGTACAGTCAAAATGTCAGTACAGGAACAAGCTAAGATTTGGCCTTTTTGACCTTTTAAAAAAAAATAATAATAAAAGAATAACAAAAACAAAAACCCTCATATCAAAGTATGGAACTCAAGCAAAAATACAAACAGTCAACTTTTGATTTTGGGTTATTTAAGACTTCTGTGTTGGGAATGTGTTAGTGACAGGACCAAAACTGTTTCTCCCTTTCTCTAATTACCACTACTATCTAATCAGTATCACTAGAATTATTTATTGCCTCCACCAAGGATTAGGTGGTTAAAAGGTTATGTTTTCACCAGTGTTGGTTTGTCTGTCCGTCCGTCTGTTAGCAAAATAACTCCAAACGTTATGGATGGATTTTGATGACATTTTCAGGACAGGTGTTTAATGGAACAAGGAACAGATGGTTAGTTTTCTCTATATTTACATAATTTTCAAATTAAATTTTGCTAACTTCAACTTTTCACTAGAGTATGTCTTTTAAATAACAGGAAATCGAAAATGTGTTTGGCAGAAGTGACAAGTCGTTCTAACAACTATATATGTGTGTATGTGTGTGTGTGATAAAAGGAATAATCTGTCAGATGTGTCCATTTTTTTGACTAGTCTTGACCTTCTGCCATACAAATATAGATATGAATCAAATAAAGAGTACATTTCCAAATAAATGTGAACCATTTCTTGTTTCTCCTTCTTGTTTCTTTTTTAGACATGTTTGAGAACAAGAAATTTGAGAAGTAGAATACATTTAGGTTTTGTCTCAATCATCTGGCAAACGAAGATATCAGGTCTAGTTTAAAGAAAGTGATACTGGGCATTGTAAGGATTATTTTATTATTTTGCAAGGGGTTACAGAGAAATGAGATGACACTACACTCCTTTATTATGAGAGATTTATGTATGTCTGTTGCCTTAGTTTTTTTTCCCCTTATTTTTACCCAAATGGAATTAAATTGGCACAGAAGCCAAAAAGCCCTTCTTATCAGATGTTGAGAATTTGTATTTTTGTCTCTCCTTCTCCTTAAAAAAAAAAAAAAAAAAGCAATTGAGGGCCTATACACATTTATAAATCAAGAACTTTTAGGCCTTTGTCTATCAACTTGATAAGCCCCCTCAACAAAAACTTGATGGCATCAGTGGGCCTGTGCTTCTGCTACCCCTTCTTCCAGACAATCTCAGTGAAATGTAACTTTGGCCAAGTGAAACATACTCAGACATGGCACACTACATTTCTACTGTGCAGGGAAAAAAACTGCAGAAGAACACAACAATGCTACTTCTATTAACAACATTGTAAAAGATCTGACATCAGTACCTGTACAAGTACCTACATGGGCTACTGTTAGTATTTACACGTAGCAGCTTTAAATCACCCTAACTGTGATTATCACACAAGATGACCATTCTTGTCTCTTGCTCTGAAATGGCGGTTGATGCAGGTGAGGTGGAATGTGTGGTTTTATTAGTTTAATTTCTATCATCCTTAAAAGGTTGGATAAAGATGTTTGTATCCCCACCACTATCTCCTTATGACTTTTATAAATCCTAATGACACATTTGATTTAGTCATCATACGGTTTGCAATTAGGTTTTGGCACATAAAATATACATACAGTCTCTCTCTTTTCATAAAAAATATAAATCACACACAGTTGATAACAGTGATACACCAGTTTCCAGTGATAATTTGAGGTGAAACTTTGGTCTCCATATTAGCCTATCAACTGGATTACAAAATGCTGGTCATCACATGGAAAACTGAATCATTAGTTACAAAAAAAGAATAAATAAATATTTGAATAAATAAATAAATATATGACTCAAAAAGGTTGATAAATAACCTCACAAAGATCTTCAATGCATAACTTTGCATCATACTTGATTACATTTTAAATAGACCACTCACATCTGATAAACGACAAATTACAGATTCAGGACATTTAGTGAGAGGTTATAGCTTAATGCCACTATTTGAGGTTACCAATGTTTCCGTAGAAACATTTATACGAACCCTAACTACAACGTTGACTAAGATGCAGTGAAGGATTTGGCCTCCTGCTTGTGGCAAAAGGATCTGATCTAAAAAGTGGCTCCAGCCAAAGAGGGAGTAGTGACAGAGCGCGTCTTAGTGGCCAAGAGTTGAAAGTGCAACGTGACGAGCGTATAATGCTGTGGACCTTCAGCAGGTCATGGATGATCTGCAGGTGATGTGATCTACAATGATATGCTACTTTTCCGTTTGCTGCATGTGGACAGAAGTGAGTCTAAGCTTGTTTAATCCATGTGTGCTACTTCTACCAAAGTTTAGTTTAAAGATCCATTGTGTAACCTAGGAAAGTTTATTGGTAGAAATAGAATAAAACTACCCACAAATATCGGTTTGGTGTCGTAGCCTTAGAACGAGCCTTTTACACGAGTCTTACCGACCAACATCTTATGGCAACATGTTTCTACAGCCATGAGTGTGCATTTCATATTTTGAAGCAAACCTTACTACATAAACATACCATTCTGGTATGCACAGGCCACCATAGTCTCCTGATGTGCTGGAGAAACGGAGGGAGTCCTTCGTTTGTCATAATTTGCTGTCTTAAAGTCAGACATCACTAATTCTTACACACTGGACCTTTAAGGCTAAACCTCCAAATAACCTTCCTTCTTTTTATTCAATTACGATCTCAAACACGATTTGGACAACACAACTCTTAAATATGATAAAATACAATTCCATAGGATTGTGTGCAAAATGCTCTACAGGCATATAGTAATAAAGAATGGCCTCTTCTACCAGCCACAACATTAGACTCCGGTGCTTGTGATGAGGTATGAATATCGGCCAGGAACTTGGCTGAATCCTTAACCTTCCAAAATGCCAACTGCTCTAAGCCTTCTGGAATGTGGGTCACATTTCTGACTCTTACAGTGTTTCAGTAAAAAACTGAAAAATATATAAATGTCATGTAACTAATTGATAGGAACAATAACTGTGACTGAAAATGGTTATAAGAATTAAAAATTGCTAATACATGATGGCAATGAATACTTCAACTAAAAACAGAGGCCACTGCTCCATGTCATAGCTAAGCATAAAATCATGCATATATGATTCTTATTTATACGTATGATTTTATGTATAGATATCCATACATCCAGCAATCAGTATTTGCAATAAAAACTGCTAATTTCTCACCTTCACTCCACCTACCTAATAAATAACAGAATAAAATGGCAAATTCTCCTCAGAGATTGCGTGTTTACTTTTATATGCACAGATTCAGTAAGTTTCTAATTAGGTACCTGTATTGTATTAGTCAGCCCGACAGTTGAATGGATGGATGACAGTGAAGGGTCCAGTGTGCTAAGATGAGGATAAGCCTTCATCTGTCTTCATCGCTCCTCTTCAGTTAAACACCGTTTACAGAGGCAGGTCTGTGCTGTTGTGGCGAGTCTTTCTGGAAGTCCCATCATCCCTGGGCAGAGCTTTCTGCAGGTTGGACATGGCAGCGGTCTTCTTTAGGTCAATGACTGCGTAGCATTCACTGCGCCGCGGTGCCTGCGCACCACACTTTTTGGGTGGTAGGCGCTGGTGCTGTGGCTGGGACTGGGCACCTCCGCTACCGAGGCCTTGGCAGGGAGGTTCTCCCTCGAGGTCCACCTGGATGTAATTCAGCTGCCGTGATGGAGGCATGTGGCTGTGCTCACAGCCTCCCATCCCTGACCTCGATCGTTTGCCAAAATCAAAGCTAAATATCCCTCCCCCTCTGTCTGGTTGACATGGCCGTGGATGCGGCGGGCAGGTATGAGGGAGCCGGGGCTGGACCTGCTCTGTGTTGACATAGTTTTGCAGGGCATCTCTGTGGATGCCCCGACTATCCTGGTGGTACCCGTTGGGCGTCCCAGGGCCCTCTGAGAACTCATACTCATCAAAGTCTTCCTCCTCCTCTTCATATTCCTCCTCATCTTGCTCATCATCTTCATCTTCTTGCTCATCATCACGCTGCAGAGCTCTGTACTCCCACACTGGGGGCAGGGAGGGCAGGTTCTCATAGTTCAGCAGAGCTGTCCGACGGTGACTTCCGCCCATACCCCTCTCACAGGCGTAGCCCTGCGGAGGCAGAGACGATGGGCCATGAGAGTGTGGGTGCAACAGGGAGTGGGGGTGACTGTCCCCAGTGCTGCTACTGCTGCTTGAACCCACAGACTGTGACACGCTGCTGGGACTCAGCCGCTGCTTGCGGCCACTTCTCAGGCCGTTGATGTTCTCGTAGGTGAGTTCACCACTCTGACATTCATCTGGATGCTTGTGACCCGGGTGGCGGTGCGCATGGTGAAGGAAATGGTGATAGGAATGAGAGTTGCACAGGTGCATGGAGGGCTCGTCTCCGTCCGTCTCTGAGCCTGTTGCACCCTCTACTGGTTGAAGGTTTTGTGGATTGTGCCCAAGCCTCTCCCTCTCTCTCTCCCTCTCTCTCTCCAGTAGATGGCGTTGTGCTGGAGTGGGGCCCAGCCTGAATTTGACCTCCTGTGAGGACGGCTGTAAAAACACCTGAGCATCTTTATGCTCCTCCAGGGGACAGCACCGCAGATTGGGCTGTGGGTTTCCTTGGCCCCCTACAGGCATGACTCCTCGTGTTGTTTCAGTAAAAGTGCTGGGCCGCACCTCAGGGAGGGAGTGCATACAGTGACGCATAGACAAATCCCCCTCCATACTGACAGTATTCACATAGGTGTGAGTCTGTTAGAGAGAATAAACACAGGCTGTGTCAAAATGTGAACTAGCACAGATACCAGGAGCTATAAACAGATTTGACAGATCTTACCTGGTCTTCCAAACCCATGAGGCTATGTCCATGATCATCAGCAAGAGAGGGTTGAGAGGAATCACCTCTCATAGGATAACCGGGGTATCCATTGGGAAAAGCCTGAACAGGAAATCCTGGAGCTGCAAACAGAATAGGCACATCTGCATCTATTATCTTAATAACCGATTAACCAGTTGATTATTTTCTTGATCCTTTGAATAATAGTTTGGTCAGAAAATGTTGAGGTCTTCCCATGACCTCAAAACTATGCTGCTCTTCACTATTTAGTCCAAAAACCAAATTTTCAGTTTTAATGACTTCTTTTTTATATGGAGCAGAGAAACCAGGAAATTTAAGAAGCTGAAAAATTAGAGAGCTTGTTTTAATCCATTAATAAACTTAATAAAAACCCACCCAAGTCGATTAATCAGTTATCAAAATAGTTAACAATTAATTCAGTAATCGATTAATAATCAACTAATCGATAAATCATTGCAGCCCTAAGTGACTCAGAGCTTGACAAGAGCAAATGTGCCAAAACCAGATAAAATGATAACTATAACATGAATAATGTCAACATGCTGATCCATGTAGAAGTTAATGATTGCTAATGTGCATGAGAAAGTCAAATATGCTGTTTCTTACAGTTGTCGTATTTATTTCCTTTACTTTCACTTTACAGCCTTTCTTGGCCAGGACACTCTTGTAAAAGTAATTTTTTTTATCCTGGTTAAATAAAGGTTTAATAAATAATAATAAATACAGTATAATTCATTGATGAAAAAATGTAATATAATTCAAATGGGTTTGATTATGGCAGCAGCCAAAACCATCATCCATGATGATCCAGAACTACAACAGATGCACTAAAAAAGTGTTGCCTATCGATTCTGACATGAGCTAGCAACCAAGCATACAGTGGTGTGTTTGACTGACATGGGTGACATTCTTTCTCTAGTGGGATTAGCTGGACATGATATTACAATGTGATTTTAAAAGAAGACTATAAAAATGTCCTCTCTTTATGCAAAAAACCTACTACACTGGAAATAATAGACATAAATACTCTGAAGTGTGGCAGTGGACGTGGTGTTTGTTTAAAGTGCATTTGAATATCTTTTATGGTCATAAGTACTGAGACATTTGAAGAAAATATTTGTCACTCATGCCTTACCAGCTGGATGAACTGGAAGTCTGTAACTGTGGGCTGATGTGCTATTTGTGTGTGTGTGACTCACTGTTGGGAGTCTGCGGTGTGCGAGCCATGTCCATCTCTGGTGTATGACCACTGCGATTCATCATCATCGACTCCTCGACCACATTGATGCTGTTACATTGCATCAGTTCCTGGAGCAAATTGAAGATCTCCTCTGCCCGGGAACACTTGAAGGCAAAGATTCCTAATATAGGGAATCAAATAACAACATTATTATGGCTCGGTCAGACATGGTTTAGCAGGGTTCCCACACCTTGGTTGACATCAAATTCAAGGACTTTTCAAGTATTCTCCAGGACCAATTCCCTTAAATTCAACGACCCGAATGTGCTATCACAGCTTAAGATGGGAGGGCAACTTGTAAGAGCCGCTTCACCCATGGCGTCCACTTTTATTTATTTGCAGCACGCTCTGCATCTGGCCAAGTAATTGTCTGTGGGATCTTGGTCAAGCCAGTCTGTAATTTTCTTTGGGGAGCCAGAGATCTTGAAATTTTTTTTTTCCCCAGGCATCACATTTCTGCTCTCTCTTGGTTAACGTTACTCACTCCATGTCCTGCATGGAACCTTACGTCAATGGCAGAGAGAGACAGTGTACAGTGCTCATAACACTGCTAGTAATTAGGACTCTGAGTTTGTTCTGCGTAGGCCTAGTCTACATACATCAAGCAATGCAGGGCACATGAAATACTAGCTGGTGTTGTAACAGACAAGGGCACACCAGCAGTGGGAGACATTTACCTAAATATCAACTTAACTTCTTTCTTGCACAAAATTAAAGCACTTTCAGTGACCCATTTCAACTTTCTACTTAGTTTCAACTTTTCAAAGGCCTTGAATTTTTTTCCACATTCACAAACTTTCAAGGATTTCAAGGATTTCAAGGACCCATGGGAACCCCGGATTACACACAGGCTACAGTAGGTGGTTACATAAATGATTTGTACAGAACATAACAATTAATGGTCCCCTAAAATTGAGTTTGAGGTTTATAAAGTCAAACAAGTTATTTGTTCTTCTGCTCTAAAAAAAAGGACACAATGTACCTTTAGCTAAATATCCAAAATCTTTCATTTGTATTCATAAGGGAAGGGGTTACTGGTCACATTAACAGATCACCCAAGAATCCTGTTGTCAAATCTAACTAAACACTGAATTATAAGACCGATAACATGAAAAACTTGAACCAAGATCAGACTTGTTGCCCAGAGGATCACTGTGTCAGATTAGGATTTATATTCTTTAACTTTTGCCATGACTTGGCGAGCTCTAATGTTGTACCACAACCAGTCACAGTTTGCACAACTGAAACTGTGTGTATACTTGCATAACTGGTATAAATTTCACATGAAGACAGAATGCCTTGCTTCCTTTCCAGCAGTTGTCTACAGTATTGACATAAAAATGGGCTATGGGTTTTTTTGTGCTTGTCTTTTGTTTGGGATGTTGTGATGTTGTGGGGCATTTTCCACTACGCACAAATTATCTCTCACCATCGCACACTACATGGGATGTTCATAATGCTACTTTTTTTTAAACCAGACACCCCATAAACAAGCAGCTAAATGGAATTGAGCCCTTCTTAATTTTGGAATTTATATCTTTGCTATTCTAATCTGACACGTCACAATGACACCCAGCAAAAAAAAAAAAAAAAAAAAAAAAGTTAAAAACAATAAAAAAAAAAAGTTAGAAACAATAAATGATATAAAGTGAGAGCACCAACATCGTGACTATATGGCTAAATGGTGTCACTCAACCAGAAAAAATGTTTACTAACCCTGCCCCGTCTGACAGCGGCGACCACTCTCAAACGAAAACAAGTTGGAGTCATAGCCATAGCGTCGCAGGCAGAGATATGGCCACCGGATGGCGTCTCTCTTGCGTGTGTGAAGAATGAGCTCAGTTTGTGTGAGCTCCATGATGCCAGAGCCCAGTTCGTTGCCCTCATCATCCACATTGGTGACCTAGGACACAAAAAAAACGCATAACATGAAGAGAAGTAAACAAAAAGTTTAAGTCTTGGAATACCCTGTCGAAGAGTGTGGTTTACTGCTGTCTAATGATGATGAAACAGACAAGTACAAGTGGTGCAGTCACAAAACAATCACAACACTGAAGAAAGCTTAAGAAATGAAGGATTCACTTAGGATGATTAACCTTAAATTTGGTGAGATGGTTGTCTCGGATGGGGTCTCTGTACAGACAGCTCCAACAGCTCCCCATAGCTTCAGCAGGCCAGCTGAAACCTGTCACACATGAAGCAAACATCATCATCAACTTTTTTAAGCAACATGAACAAAACGCTTGATTGTAAAGAAGAAAAAAAAAGCCTTTGAAAAGCTGTAAAAAATGTAAGGATAAAAGTCAAAATGATTTTTGTTTGAGTGTAAAAACTATATGGGCAGTTTTTGGTTTTTGTGGAATAATTTCAATAATGGAAGCATCCAAAATAAAACTAGGATTTTTGAAAATGCTGCGTTCAAAATTCTCTGCTCCGTTTAACAGCATGTGGGAGAAACAATGACAATTTCATAGAGGGGCTAATAATTTTGTCCTCAAGTGTAAGTGAGGGAAAATTCACAATTAAACTTCTTACTCAGTCCAGGCCATCAGTGTAAAGGGATTTATGTCTCAATCCCAGGATCTTCGACTGGGCATCGGCATCACAAGCCAGTTGGTCTGATGAACGGACATCTTCAAGAGAAACGTGATGTTCTCCCCCCTGGAACCAGGAACATTCGTTTTAGACAAATAACTTTTCTGTCAGAACACTCACATCACCTGCCACCACATATCAAATATGAACTTGGTTAATTTCAGCAAAAAAATAACTGTAGATTCAATGTGGTAGTATAGGGATTGAATATACTGAATATTTGGCAGGTCATTCCTCATGTGACAGTTACTAACACAGAGTAAGCAGAGTAAGCATGTTTACTTTAGCAGAGTAAACAAAAATGGTTAATGAAAAATTGTGAAACATAGTTAAAAACAGAGACGCAGCAATCAAATACAGTAAGTCCCATCCATATCAGCACCAATACGGATACTTACAATGATATTACAAATTGAACTGTTTCACCTTCTTCATTCAAGAAGGAACCACATTATATCAACAGTTTCTTTAAAGTAAAAAAAAAATCCCAATCATCACAATACATGGAATAGTTATTCGATTAGTCAACCGATAATTTATTTGTAACCATTTCGGTGATTAAATTAGTCATCTCAAATGAGCTTTTGTTCCTGATACAATACTGAACAGAATAGCGTCAGTGTGGATGGGCGCATCAAAACTTCTGCTTTTCATAAAAAAAACTTTATTTGAAAAAGTTTCTTTTTTTGATGACCTGGTTTGTGTATTAATTGTGTATTTGTGCATTACTTTCATTTTAAACAAAACGCAGATTGGAGAGACAGACCACCAATGTTGCCCAATGACAGTTCACTTAAGTAAAGCAATTTTCTTTATAATGTTTTGGAATTAACTCTCATTTTATCAGACTGGGGGGACATATTGGGACAATTGGCATGATATATCAGCCACTAACCGAACTGTCATGTCTAATACAATTTAAACTTCTATGATATAGTTATATTTAAAACAAAGCAAAAACATATAGCAATCATTGCTGTGACCAAATCAATGCCCAGCCCTGTATCTTCAACAACGAATTGAACAGTGGACAGACAGTGTCTCATATTGAGGTCAACGAGTTTTTATGTGATGCATTCCGCAATATTTTCCCCATCTGATGAAATATACCAGCTTAACAATAATCGATACACAAATTGTGTAAATTAAATAAGTGTTTTTGGAACAGCACTTATGGTCTTAGGATTCTATGCCTTCACTGTAATGCACTTATATATATTTTAAATCAAAACAACACAAACTAAATGTTGAATATTAAAAAATAAGGCAATCAAATCAAAATAAACTTTGTCAAATTAACTTATAGATGAAAAAAATAAAAGTTTCAGGGTGCTTAGCAGCATTAATCATGTTTCCTGGACATAAATGTGTAAATTTGTATAAAGAAATAACAAATGACCAATGCCAGCTAGCAAAATAGTTACTCGGTCTACTTCTAATGATGATGATTATGCAAGAATACACATTTAAGACCTCAGATTTGGGAAAGTTTTGAAGTTCACTATTTGCTTTTCTTCCCCTTTAAGACGCCGAATGGCGAAAACATTTATTAATTAATTTGACAGACCGATGAAGTTGTCTTCTTCTAGTTTCTTTGTTGTGCTCACACCTTCACACCTGCGATCCTCGCACACAGATGTACGGACACATTTCAAAGAAACACCGCTGCATTGAGAAGAGCGGCTCAAACCTGGGCCTGCTGCACAGCTGCACATCTGACTGGACACACACACGGCTACCTTGAATCAATGCGAGCAGGCTAAAATGCTCACACACTTGTCACTGTGACTGGGGTTTTCCCTCCATCTGAGAAACACGCACACTCGCACACAGCCTGTTTGCTCCATCAGCTAAACCGACACAGACCCCTAAACCAAGCCGACGGCGGGGCTTCACCTTCCCCCGCTGATGTGCACACAAACTCGGGTAGATCCATGCTACCAACCACGACAACAGCAGCAGAGGCAGCAGCAGCAGCAGCTCATTGACACCAAATACACAACGACACAAAACTCAATGACCGTTTGTTCTCACTAACGGCAGCGTGAACACACACACACACACAGAGACAGAGAGAGAGAGAGAGAGAGTCAGGGGGTGAGTGGAGAACGACAGCGATGTTTGTTGTTACTCACATGTCTGCCACGGTTTTGTTTTTTTTACTGTTCTATTAGCCTTAATGCGAAACCAGCGCTGAGGCTGCTGCGATTAGTTGCGGCTGCTGCTTCTGCTGCCGAGGATGATGATGGTGTTGGTGTAGTTGGTAGCGGGATGTGGCATTTGAACGACAGAGAGCGAATAACAGATGCAGAGAGAGCAATAAAAAAAGAAAATTTTGTTTTTCTCCCCCCCCCCTCTCTCTTCCTCTACTATAACGTCCCCCCCCCCTACTGCAACGCGGGCCTCCCTCTCTGCCTGTGTGACATTTCCCAAGCAGCTGGGGTGAAAGTTCACAACCAGACAACGAGACAGCGAGGAGCGGCAAGAAGGTAAGAAGCGCTGGAGGACCAGGAAGGAGGAAAAGGTGTGACTGGCTGCTGCTGCTGCTGCTGCTGCTGCTGCTGCCCGACGGATGGCGAGGAGGAGCAAATTCTGTAGAGATGACAAGCTGTTACTGTAGTACAAGTGTCCTGTGTCAGTTTCTTCATTTACAAAACTTAATTTATCCAGACTTTATTACAGACTAATAGTCCAAAAAAATAATAACAAAAAAAGAAAGAAAAAATACATAAATTATTTCGGTTCAAAGTTCAAAGAAGTTGATAAAAAAAAAAAAACAGAATCTATAAAGGTCTATAAATAACTATATTTTTAAAAAGAGGGTTCTGCATGGCAAGCAGTGTTAGTTCTTAATCTGTAGACAGTTCATAGGATGCACTACCGTTATCTGCAATGTCACTCTTACCAGTCAAAACTATTGTGACAGGTATCTGCAATTTAGTTTTTACTAGTCAGCATGACGCCACTTTTGCCATTCATGTGTATGTGGTTTGTCATTATAGATATCTACAATTCGTTTCACATATCTACAACATCATTATTACAAATCATAATTCAAAATCTTTAATTATCCTCAAATGAAGATATCTATTGTTCTTTTTAGATACCTTAAATTAAGATTCAGATAGTCAGAATGAGGTAGTGGATATCTCGAACTTGAATTGTGACTGGCCGTAATAATGTTGTAGATATCTGAAACTGGTTTTATATATATCTACAATGTAGATATCTGAAATGGCACGCCCATAAACATGAACGGCAAAAGTGACATCATTCTGACGAGTAAAAACTGAATCCAAAATCCACTGATATCCAAAACTAGTTGTGACTAGTAAGAATAATGTCACAGATATCTGTACTGGTAATTCCATTAGTCAAACTTGGCTTGCCATAGATCTGTACCATTGTCTCCACTGCTGGATGTGATAAACAGTGCTGAATCTGATGTTGGACAGTACTAAAATGATGTCATTATTCAATGCATCTCCACTTGCAAGTGACAAATGACACTTCTTTTCATTCATGTGTTTGAGATTTCTCATTCTGTCAGTCCATTTCAGATTAGTTTGATTCCAGAGAACTTGGTGGTGTTTGTGAGCAAAACTGCTTTGTGCCTTCCTCTTTGTGCCGTACAGTTTTAGGTTGCATTTCTTGTTGCACCAGCAGACGTGTTAAGTGATTCTTTTTCAAGGTCTGTCATGGCAGCATGACAGTTTCTCATACAATTCCTCCTGAGGACTTTACGTTCACCCACATTCAGCAGCAGTTTCTGCTCTTGGCTTTTATGCAACAAGATTTCATCTGACTTCCTGAATCTTTTCTCAACATTATGAGCTATAGATGGTGAAATAAGTCAGTTTGCAGTCTTGCACTAAGAGTCATTGTCTTTGAACAGACTGACACTTCTCTTACAAAGTTTGGTGCAGTCATGACCCATATTTGCTTGCAAAGATTAAACCTTTGTTTGTCACGAGTAAAGAGATTTACTACTTTCATTTAACCTGCTAATTGTTCACAAATTACTTTAAACTGGTCACATGTTAGGTGTAATAGTTAACACGTCTGCCTCTGCATCAAGAAGACCCAGGTTTACAACCTGGTTGGAACAAAGGCCTTTCTGCATGGACTTACCTGTTCTCCCTGTGTGTGCATGTTTTTTTTTCCTCCAACAGTCCAAAAAAAATGCAGATTTTGGGGTTAAGACGAGACTTTAAAGTGCATCTAGGGTAATTTTGAGATATTAATTATTTTCTTTATAAGTAAGACTTACAGTGCTCACATGTATGTTAATGAAAAAAAGAAAAACATGATGCCCAGTGCAGTGGAGTGGCTCATACTTTGAGAAATCACTGACCGGGACCACCAGACACAGGGCTCAAATTATGTTGCTCAGCCTGAATCGCTGTAAATCAAAAACACCCATGCAATGAAACAATATTACACAGACAAAAATTACATACAGAAAATGATCAAAATAAGTGTTTATTATGTGAATATTGGTTAAACAAATTAAACAAAATAAGAAAAACTAGAAAACTAGAAACTAAAACTAAAAAATAGAAAAAGAAGCACAGAATGGGGGTTTGATTTTCAAAATGACATTGATGAATAAAACTGGGTTACTAATATAATTAAATTGCATAGGGAAAAAATATATTTCCATATGTAAGTTGTAAGTTGTGAAACCATATCAATGTTTCACCTATTTGATTTTTTTTTAAATTGACAATTTCCTCACTGACAGTTTAAAAACAAAATAGGTCTAAAGAGTGTAGCACCTATACAGCAAACAGACGGACATCACAATAACATAACAATTAAAAAAAGCGTAATCAAAGCAGTTACATAAATAATAGAGATCTTATTGAAATACTATTTAAATATTATGACTTAATATCTCAAAATTATGACTTCTTAATATAGTTTTTTTTTTACTTTTCAAACGAGCACACACGGGCTTCCATAGTATGTCATTAATTTAATGCAGAAAGGAAGTAAAACAGGTAAGTGGAAAAAAAGCAGGTTAGCACAGGTGTATACAACTAACAAGGTATTCAATGTTATAATCTAATGGATGAACACAATGACAAATTATATCTTTAAGGTTAACATTATGGGTGAATGTTGTTTAAATTAACAAAACCAAACAAATTCCGGTGACGTCACTGGCTCGTTATTCGCTGGACCAATCGTTGGTAACTATGCGCGTTGACGTGACGTCACCGTGTGTGGCCCCGTGTCGCTGCTGAGGTAGTGTCCGTGTCGATAACGCTGCCCTGCCCGTTCAGCCCACGGCTATCTGTCCACAGCAGCAGCACAGACAACAGACCTCAGTGACATAAACCCGTAGTCTCCGTCCACGATACGAGAACACTGAGCGGGAGCTACAGCCCGAGTCAACGGTAAGTGTGTTTTTAAAATTTCGCTTACAGCTAAAATTTCATTTTATAACATCAGATACAATGAATGTCGTCACTTCGCCACCAAAACAGCCACAGTTTATCTGTCAAACGCAGACATGTTTGGTCGCATTTGCTCTTGACTTCCGTGACGTACGTTTAAAGCACTCACATACAATCAAACGTGAAAACACAAAGAGTGAAATAAATCGCAAAAAAGCCAATAGGTAAGACAGAAGGGCAGGCGCACGCACTTTATCGATCCCAGAAGTGGTTAATGTGTGTGTTACATCAGCACGGTTTGAGAAACTCCCACTATTATGAAACACAAGGAAACTTTGCTTGACAGCAATACATTTCAACTAGCAGCAAAGGTCAACTGTATCCACAACACAAAAAGAAATACATCGATAAAATAATAAGTGAATATAAAGTACGTTAAAGCAAATAAGTAGAGAGAGCAGCAGCATATTGCATTTGTCCTGGGGAGGTGTGTGTGTGTGTGTGTGCCTGGTATTCCTTATGTTGTGGGGACCTAACAGTCACATTATGGGGACAAAAATCAAGTCCCTATAACGTAAATTACTACATTTCAAGGTGAAGACATGTTTTAAAATTAGTGCTGAGGTTAGGATTAGGTTAAGGTTAGGCATTGCCAGTTGTATGTCCTGAGACCCTCTGTGCAGTACATTATTCATGTTTTGGATCAATGGCTGGATATTATTTAAATGTATATTCAAAAAAAATTGACAAATTTGTGCCCAAGATATTGCCAAAAAAAGTAGAGAAGTAACTTCTATAATGTTCCATTCACTTAGAATATGTGGCTGCCTATGATTGGAATGACAGCCCTGCCCCATCTGGGAGGGCTCTATGGTGGCTACATTACACGCAAAGAAGTCAAGACCTGGTACCCAACTCTGCAGAAACCATCATGGCGCCCACCTAATGCTGCATTTCCTGTAGTGTGGACATGTTTGTACACTGGCATGGGGTAAAGATATGACCGAGCCTCTCTGAGATCTGCTGCTGCAATCTTTTCCTCTCTGTAGCTCCCTCTCTATTCTTGTAATTATCCAGGTATGGCTCCTACCTGGTGTGGAAAGAACTGGGGGGTTTCACTGAAGAAGCACTGGTTCCCCTGGGGCTTTATGGCCTACAGCTAGCACTGAACTGGGCCTGGACTCCTATATTCTTTGGTGCACACAAGCTGAAATTGGTAAGTTTAATATCATACCAAAATACTTTATTTTACCTGGCACACCTGAAGCAAACATTTTTCACCCTCCCTGCCAAATTTAGGCACTTTTTGAGATTATACTTCTAACTGGGACTGTCGGAGCCACCATGGTGTCTTGGTATCCCATCAACCGCACTGCCACACTGCTCCTGGCACCCTACCTGTCCTGGTTGTGCCTCGCCACCTCTCTCAACTACTGCATATGGAGAGACAACCGTGAGGAGAAAGAAGAGTAGTGAAAAGCTCTGTGTGCTGAGAAGATGTGACTGATTTGATGAAATTTCGAACAACTTCACATCAAATTAAATCCTATTTTTTACAATGGAATTTTTGCAGTTCCTTAAATTAGTCCAACTGTGTTTGTGGATTAATGATTGCCAAATCAATAGACAAATCAATCAATAAATCACCATAAATTGGTCACAAAGGGCAACATCATTCATACTAAATGATGGCACTGAAGTTTATACAGTTTTTTTCAAATTTGTTTTATGAAAAAGCATGTTTAGTTTTATAATTGCAAATTCTGTCTTCTATTAACCTGTTACAATGAAGATATCTGGCCAATCTTTTAAATGTTCTTTCCACAATACAATTGTGGAATCGGATGATTCACCATGTGCACTCATTTGCTTGGTTTCATAAAAAAAAAATAATAATAAAAAGAGTGGTTACAAAACAAAAATCTTGCATTAGAATTATGTCTTTCAGGACAAGTAATAAAACATATATTTACAGTATACACACGTGTGTATACAGACATATACATACATAATACAAGTCGAAAATTTGGATATACCTTTGGAACACATTAAATGAAAAGGTGCGTCCAAACTTTTGGTGATGTACAGTATATCATCCTTTGCTTTTGCATATTGTTCCCTGTTGCTCATTTTCATCAGCTTTTCTTTTTCAGTTCCAAAATGACCGTTCATACATAATTACCATAGTTTAATTAGTTTGAAATGTTCAGAATGAGAATTTAAGATCACAGTGCAACAAGATACCAACAACAAGTTTTATTTCTATACATGCAATAGGAAAATAGTTATTTTTCAGGAGTCTTTTCTGGAACTTCTTCAGGTGATTTAGAGAATCTCTCCATTAACGACTTCCACAGCCCCTTCTTTTCTTCATCCATCTGTTGCATACTCCCTGTATAATTGAAAGAATGATCACATTTACAGCCATTTTAACGTTACATATTAACTCTTGTGTAAAAAGTCCAAATATGACAAAGCACTTTTGTGCTTTTATAAATCCATACCTGACAAAAGCACTCTGCATTCCTCTACAGTGACGCCGGTAAAACTTGTGTCTCTTACACGAGGAAACTGAACAGACAGAGGTGTTTGTTTTGAACAGATTTAAGTTTTTTTATACAGTTTTCATATGCTTGTACTTAAGAAACAAGAAATAATTAGAAAAGCTTAGAAACAGTAATGGATTGACATACCCGTTGTCTGTATATGTTGCCGTTGATTCGGGCCAAACTTTCATACATCTGATCACATTTCTCTGGATCCGAGATCTGGAGGGAAAAAATGTTTTTGCTTTAGTGGGTGAAATGTAGACAATGGTAAGGATAATCTGCAAAAGTAACCATTTACATAGAGCCACATTTCACACAATCATTAAATATTTTAAATAAAAAAATAAATGGCAATGGTAACTTAAACCTTTTAATGCTACATCTAGCCCCTTGAATTCACTTGAAGCACTTGTGAATATCTTTCTTAAGTTAGAAAGATATTCACACATTCAAATTTCTACAATCAATAACATTTAAAGAAATCAGTTGAAGCACGAGATGTGTGTAATGAAGATATTGATGATTATTTCTAGTAAATATTGCCCAAAAATTATATAAAATCCTATTATCTGCAGTATACCAGTGAGGTGTACAGAGAGTCATAGCATTACAGTGTATTATAGTGACGTTATTGACAATCAATAAATAATCACAGAAATTAATTAAAAGCAACTTTTTTTTAAAGCCAAGTGGTGTATCATCATATGCACGACATTTGTGAGATGTGCAAATGGATTAATGACACTACACTGTATTATGGTGTTAAATTACTCGGTCAATATTGAGTTACTGACTTTAAAAAGAAAATTCACAGAAATTATATAAAGGTACCTTTTTTCCGAATCGAGTGGTGTGGTACAGTCTTCAAGACACCACTGAGGTGTATAGACTGGTAGTATTACACAGTATTATAGTGAAGATGACATTTTTTTTAATACATATTCCCAGTAATTATTTAAATGTATATTTTTCAAGCTGAGTGGTACAGTATAATCCGCTAATCTATTTTGTAAATATATTTTTGTAGATGTCCCTGCGGTCGAGTCCAGTGACAACTGCATGCAGACTTCAGTGTAGTTTCTCCAGCTCAGAAAACAGGTCGTTTTGATAAAATTAGGTTGAGGCTTGTTGTCTACATCCCTATGACTCAAAATATGTCTCACTTGTATTTCAACAACGTTATTGCACCTGCTACACAAACAAGTAACACTCTGTGTATTTCTTAAAACACAATATAATAAAATAGATTTCCTATTAGTTCATTTTCTGTTTTTTCCCCCATTTATTCCTTTGTTTTTAAAAATGTTTGGTTTATTCATTTTCTCTTTACACTGGGATTTTGGATTATTTGCTCTCAAAAACATCTGCCAGTTAGAAAACTAAAAACTAGACTTAAAATGTGTGGCTTAAAATGCTTTTCTCATGTAAAGTTAAAAATAGGGATGCACGATATTGGACATTTGACTGATATATCGTGAATGTTTGTTCCGATAACCTATATCAATACCTATGCGTCCTTCCTTTTGCCCAACTGCAGAGTTCATTTAGTCTCTTCTGTAGTGAATTAACCAAATCATTTTCACACTTATGTTGCAGTAGATGTGGATATAAAATGTCTTCATTTTGGAAAAAATAAATAACCATAAAAGAATGACAGCTGTAGGGGGCACTAACATAGAGGTCATGAGGTAGCAACTTATTCTGTCTACTTTAGTCTTTAGTCATATTGGCGGATCTTGGCGTGTTTGCTGGTAGCCACTAAAACATTTTAAAGCCATCATCTGCCGACAACGACATCGTACCGAAAATATCGTGCATCGCTAGTTAAAAGGAATACATGATTCAGTAAGTCAGTAGAGGAAGTGTACCAAAGTAAATAGCACTCAACGTCTCAGTGGATATAAACACAATTTGCAAGAAGACACATTGTGTAGCTACAATAACTGCGAGTTAATGGCTGGTTTTATCCTCCACAGCTGCATATATACATGTTCATAATAAAGCGGTTCCACGGTAAACGATACACAGAGCGATGAGGACAGCCAAGGTCGCTGACAGCTTAACTCACTGTGTTTATATAATGGAGCTGCGTCATTACTACCTGTGTGTTTTCACCCTCCCGGAAGGCAGAGGCGACTCTCTGCCGCAGAAACGTCCCTAAATCGCGGCCTTTTTTGGTCTCATCCCGGGGCCACTCTTCACACAGCTTCAGAAACCGACGGTACCGGGTGGCAGACATTACTCAAGCTGGAAAAAAACAGCCGTTTGACTTTTGAGCTTTATCGCGCACCGTAGTGGTGTTCATCTAAACTCTTCCCCCTTCTTTGATACGTTCCTCTCACTGCCGCTTCGCTGTTACTGAGTTAGTTGTCACTCCGCGTGTTAGCACGATGGCCGGTTCAGAAGGTAAGAAGGGTTCTCCCGGTGTGATGGCTTGGATCCGATCAGCTTGTCGGTTCGCAACAGACAGAAACGACTTCAGGCGGTGAGTCATTGGAGAAAATATGTGATATAGTTGATGTGTATGTTCGCTAATACTGTTAGCCATGCGGCTAATAGTTTGCCCTTGAGTCTGTTGACTAAAATGAAATATCAGGTAATCGATAGGCCTCATCAAAAATGAGTTGCACGCAAACATTTTTAATAAACTAACCTTTCTATTAAATCTTCCAGCAGTTGAAGTGACCCGTGTTATGACCATACTGTCACTTCTGTAACATTATTTCCATTATTATTTTGAACAGGAGAATCAGCCGTTTCCAAGAGTGTGTTTGTATGTGTTATTTAGTAAAGCCTAAATTGAAAGCTGAAAGTCACAACACTTTGTCTCAGAATCATCGCTCGAATGTGTTGCTAAGTCTCTGTTGTAAAACACATTATCCTTGAGTTGAGGATCATTGATCTGACATGTAATGGTGTCTTCTTTGATTATGATCAGTTAAACATCGTATTCTTCAATATTTCGTTACATTAAATATAGACTAAGTTAAGTCATTGAGAATTCAAATTAGGGCTGAAGCAATTACTGCATTACTTGATTACTAAATTAATCGTCAACTATTTGGATAATCGATTTGGATTTTTTATTATTAAAACAAGTTTGTCCGATTTTTCAGCTTCTTCAGTGTCTATTTTCTAGTTTCTTTGCTCCATATTATAACGAAATAATTAAAAACAGAATCATTTTGGTTTGTGGACAAAACATTTGAGAACATCATCATTTCCAGGTTTGAGAAACAATGATCAACTTTTTCTTACATTTTATGGACCAGATGATTACCCCATTACAGAGTAATTTATTAGGAAAATAATTGTTTGTTGCAGCCCTAATTCAAATCAGTATTCAGCAGCAGGCACAGCAGGACTTATTTTGCGCTGGGATCTCACAAGATATCTAATCTAACCATCACCACCGTGTACACTCAAGAGGCATGGAGATGTAGCCATTTGTGTAAATCATGTAAGGACATATCATAAATGATGTTATTTCTCTTTCAGAAATCTACTGGTCAATGTGGGTCTGTTTGCAGCTGGTGTCTGGGTTGCGAGAAATCTCTCAGATTTTGACCTGATGTCTCCTCAGCCTGTGGCATAATCTGGTCTTAAATCCAATGCCACCAAAGTCAGGATGATGATGGTGAGGTCACCCTTCTTGTTAGAGCCAGCATGAACCTTCTGTTTGCACATTACTACTGACCCAAAAAAATAATTTGACACAATTATATAAAATAAAACTGACTGAACTGGAACTGGAAATTAATCAGGAAACATATTTACAATTGACATTATTTCTCTGTTATTTTAGGTGTTTTGGACCAAGAAGAAACAAGGGACATGAATAAATGATCATGAAACTTGGTTATACTTAAAAAAAAAACTATTCATCTAGTTTACCTGAGTTTGCTTCATGTTGTTTTTTTTTTCTTTTTACTATTGTAAATGGCTTGTCAGCAAATAATCACTGTTTCTGTTTTCGATGTCTGTGACTTACAGTTGAAATGGTATTTTAATTTATTTGTATTTTCACAAAGCTACTCTGTATTTGGAAATTTGCTCCAGGAACTGTTTTGTTATTGAGGTGTAGCATTTTTGGTACATGTGGCCATTTGGAGCACTGCCATGTGATTTCTGCAGTGATGTCCACTCAAGAGAGTTTTGTTGCTGCAGCTCGTAAATATCTGTGTGCTGGCAGAAAATCTCTCTCTGCTCCTCAGAGTCTGGACCTGGCTGCTCAAGTCCTGGCTGTTGATTTGGGGTTGAAACCTGCTCTGCTGTATGACACTAATGGCACCAGTTCAGAGCAGGTGCAGCAGTATGTGAGCTCTTTGCAGTCGTCCCAACTTGTGTCGAAATCACTTTTCACACTGGATTTAAATGGAGACACGCTTATTGTTAATCCATTTGCTGTTAGGTCAAATCTAGAGCAGGTGATTTGCGGTGGTGCCTTTGCTGTGATTGATGTCAGTCACACACTGGAGAAGCCCATCATTACTGACCTGCTCAGTGTAGAGCTGAAGAGCATAATACAAGATTTACTTCTTATTCTGAAAGATTCTGAACAGCTAAAGGCGTCAGAAAAACCTCTTTGTGTCGGAGAGAAATGTGAAGACTGGAATCTGTGCACAGTCTTTGGGCTATTGTTGGGCTACCCTTTAACTTACTGGTTCAATCAGACCAACAGCTTTGAAAACTGTCTGTCTATGACTCCTCTTGTGGTTACTACAGCTACAGCAACATGGAAGGCGGCCACCACAGATCACAGATGTTGCCTGTACTCTTTCAGTGTCCCAGTTGTTCTGCTGAAAGAGACGCAGCCCAACCTGGACTCCTGGAGGCTTTGTTTACAAGAGAGATTTCAGCAGCAAAATGTCTTCAAGGATCTTGGTGTTTGTCAAACCACAGTGACTCTGCCATCAGTCTGTCTGTAATGTTTTATATACTGTAAATGCCCTGTTATGGAACATGTGGGTTTTTCTTTATCACTTCATTAAAACAGCCATTTAATTCATAGTGTGCAATTGTATTCACTCACTGTTTTAACAGTAGTACCACTGGACACTACAAAGTGTGTCACTGGACACTGGATAGTACAAGTTGTGCTTGTTTAGAATAATGCAGTTGTAGCACAACACTGAAGAAAAACATCTGTTTTGTTCATCAATAAAATAACGCTACATGGAATCCAGCTTAATATAGAATAAACACAACAGTTCCATTTATCACTCGAGATGTCCCATACTCCTGTATATAGAGTTGAGGTTTTAGCCTACACTATCTAGGATAGTGTAGTCTAAAACCCTAGGGATAAAAAGATTCCCTTGATTTGATTTTAGACACTGAACTTAATTTCATCTAATATGTGGGGGAAAACAAAATTATATATGTGCTGAACAGAAACTGCTGTACTATTTATGGTTACGGTACAAGGACAATCACTACTACAGAGTGGTTTCTGACCTTAAGAAGTCTGTACACAGTCTGACCCAATATGTACTGTATACTGTAATATCATAGCTTAAGTATTAAGATTAATATTTGTGGTCAAGTAGTAGTATAAAATAGCATGGTGTGTAAATACTCAAGTTTAATTACCTGAAAAAGTGGACATAGTTAATCTCCTTGAAATAAATGTAATTTTTCTTTACTCCCCTCTTTTTTCCTTCTTCTTACTCTGATTTTTTTTTATAAAATCAGAACAGCTAACCTGTTACCAGGAGACATTTGTTCAGTCAAAAAATGACCAATTGTCGCTTTTGTTTTTACCTGATGAATTCTCATGTTTCAGGATGTAAATGTTGCAAATGTAGTTCATGTGTATTCACCATTACAACTGCTGTGGCAAATGACACATGCAAGTGCTTTATGTTATATTTAAAAGACCAGACAATATTTTTGTCATGACATTTGAAATATTATGTGGCATCTTCTGCATGATAGCTTACTGAGCAGACAAAGGAGGTAGTCTGAGAAATAGACAAAACTCACTTCACCATTTTAGCATGTTTGTTCATCGGTTGTAGTATACAGTAGAAAGACAAGATGATGACCCAATCAAAAAACAAACTGAACCCTTCAAAACCATTTGACTTCAGTTTCTTTGCATGATGGCTAGTTCCTAGTTTACTGGATGATCTTCTATTAGTGTATGACCTGTACTATGTTTTATGTGTTTTTGCAATAGCACCTTCCATTAACTTCTCTATTGTATAACATAAAACAAATGTCAGTTTAAGCCCACTTTCCAGTTGCGTTTTCTTCACATGAAAACAGTAAGTGTTACTATGTAACATTCAGTTCTGCAAAGCAAATGAGTGAGCAGCCATGTCCGTTTTGCCATATACTGATAACAGCATTACGAGGCCCCATGGCAAATATGCAGGTGTTTTGTGCTTTGCACAAAAAAAGTGTAATTTAGTTGTTAGCTTGTTACAAGAGGTGGTTTGAACAGTTTGATCAGCCTAATAATGACTATTAAATCATGATGTCTGTCAAAGAGGATGAATGGCTGACAGCACTTCACCACAGCGGCCGCTCACTTTCAGCTCAGCCAGATGGTCAGCTCTTGTGGGTCCAATGTTCAGGATGGCAACTGGTATTTTCCTGTCACTCGCTGCCAACAGGAACCTGTATCCTGAATATACCTTTGGAATATCAAAGAGGGACACAATTAAATTCAAAATCCCTGAACAATTGTGCTGTAACCTAATGTTATTGTGGTGTATTTAGGTGCTCAAAAACTTGCCTGTAATGAGGACCCAACGACAAGCACCGCATCTGACTCTCCCAGTCTGTCATGCACAAACTGCACAGTCCCCTTTTTCACAGTGTCTCCAAAGAACGTGACCTCTGGCTTCAGTATTCCTCCACAGATGTCACAGTGGGGAACTCTGAAATGGAGGACCTGCTCGTCCTCGAGGAAGACATCACCGTCTGGAGCTACAGCGCCTGCCTGGGCTGTCCACTCTGGGTTTAATGATATGAAGCGTCTCTGAAGCTCCTCCCTCGCTGAAATGGCACCGCAGCCGAGACAAACCACCCTGAGGACAAAAAATATTTCATCATCACATTTTTAGCACCTGAGTGGTGAAATACAGTTACCGATCACTTTTTTATGTACACCTGTTCAACTACTCATCACCACAGTTATTTAATAGTAATAATAATAATACATTTTAATTATAAGTGCCTTTTAAAACACCCAAGGCCACTTTACAGAGACATGTAATCATCCAATGTAATGGCAGCATGTCAACGCTTTCAGGCATGGAGACATGGACAAGATAAACCTGCTGAAGTTCAAACCATCCATTAGAACATGGAAAAACATACAACAAAATCTGGCATCTCTAATTAAACAAGAACTTCACACGCACACTTCACAAAAAAAACAGTAGATAAAATAAATATGCTTAAAAGAGTAAATACATAAAAGATCAAAAGGCTAAACTGACTTATAATGCCAATTAAGCCACTTAAAAAAAGTTTGATTTTCTTTGGTTTTATCATTGGTGTCTAAAGAATTAGGTGCCATTTCAATCAAATTCATCAGCAAAAATAAATCACTCATTAGAGGACAATTTTTCCGAAGTGTGAGCTATTGTATAGCTATGTTTAACACTTACAGTTTTAATGTAGGTCTTTCACTTTCACTGGTATTTTTTAAACTTCAGTATTTCCACTGTATCTCTGGCAAAGAATCTGAACTTCACATACACCACTGAAGGCTGAGGTGTCTAGTGCTGTTTTCTCACCTATGTGTGCAGCCATGGAGCTCCGTTAATCTCTCCTGTCCTGCCTTTGAGTGAAGAGCATCCACATTTTGTGTGACAAGCCAGTGCAGCTTCCCTCTCTCTTCCCACCGCTGCAGAACCTTGTGTGCAGAGTTTGGCTGATAAGAGGAGAACTGTGGCCATCCAACAAAGTTTCTGGCCCAGTAGCGCTGGCGGGACTTTGCACTGCGGACAAACTCTGCATGCTCCATTGGTCGTCTGCTAGTGCGGGCATACAGTCCAACACCCTCAGAGCGATAATCCGGGATGCCTGACTCCGTGGAGAGGCCGGCTCCAGTGATAACAAACAGTCGCCTGGTTCGGGAGACAAAGTCTTGCAGCAAGTCCAGTGAGTGGGCATCAGTGGTCCTGCAGGTGGGGACAAAGTTCAACATACCTGCAGGGACTGAGGATGCTGTCCTCCTTACAGGTGCTGAGTGTGATGTGAGAGTCAGCCATGGCAGTCTCATCTGCATCAATGACAAATACAGTGAAGATGGTCATACACACAACAAAACAAACACAGCATTTACTCCATGTTCCACCACACACAGGCACTTACATGTTACTGCATGTAAATTCAATACATTTCATTGCAATGCCACATACAAGGTGATGAATTACATAGAATGTACTAGGTTTGATTGAAAAATTATTAAAAAAAATATATATAGTACACAAAGAAACAATTATATATTTTACATGAATTTGTATCCAATTAAATTAGGGTACATTTTATTGTGGACAAATTGTCTGACTCTACATAAAACAAAGACAAATAAAAACAACTGAAAAAGAAGGGGAATAAAAATGACAACTCATTTTAAGTCATTTAAATCATTTCATAATTCAACAAATTCATTACACTTATAGAAGCTCAATGGATGAGACGGATCTTTGTCATGTCAAGAGCTTCACTTCACACTTCACATAATTAGTCCAAAATTTAATATATTACAAACAAAAGTAGAACAATCACCACGTAAAACAATATCAATTAGTCATTTAAAAAAAATCACCATGACCTGGACAATTAGCTCAGAATACATGAAATAAACAGATGTTTCAAACCTATGGATCTTCCTGACTACGTCAGACTTTTCAAGACCCGCATATATCCTTAACGTTTTAACGAGCTTTAGTGACAACAGCACAGGAGTTATGAAAACACGCAGAAAGCATTCAAACATGGGTGTCTTTGATGTCAGCCAACAACCTTAAGTCTGCTACCATACCTTATGTGTGAGGTAACTCCGGTGTGACGAGGTAGTAGTTTAAAAAACGATAGAGTGTGTCCTGCTATACAGTTTTTTCTACAGTTAAACTGTACAAGATGACATAAGGTAGGAACCTTGTAGGAACGAGCTGTGACACTGACAGGAACAGGAAATACCCGATTCTACGCAACACGTAACACAGCCGCGGCACAATCTGGGAGTTGTAGTCCAAATATTTCAACAACGCTCACGTTAGTACTTTCCGTATAAAACATTGTAGTCTAAGTTAATCTACATATTCTGAATATATATAAAAACGTTATTAACAAAACAATGCGCCTAAACAGACAGACACAGAAATTCACAAACATCACAGGTTTGAGGTAAAACTCCCGGGGACAACGTCCAAGTTTGTACTTCAGCCAGACGGTAGCATAACATGGAAGTAACTACGTTTTAAACTAGACAATTCCCCGGCGGGAAATCGCGAGAGGGATGCAGTGGGCCGTGTGCATGTCCAATCCAAACTTGGCATTTTCTTGGAATAATCCTTTAAAAAAAAAAAAGTATGCCAAAGCAGTACATGTTTGGAAATCCTATAATTGTTGCTTATAAATGTAAGCACCATGGAAGTAACTACGTTTTAAATAATAATTATTTAAATGGAATGAAATGTAATATCGCTGCTAATTTTGTTATAAAGCAAATCCCTTGTTGATGTAAATGGGTGGACAAAATCAAAGAGCAAATTAATGAAATTAAGCAGAAGCTGTTTACAGACTTTCTTGTATAGTTGTTGCAACACATCCATAATTGTGAGAAAATGTGAAATCCAGAGACAACAACAATGAATATATTTATTAATATATTATTTAATATATAGTTTTCTAATAATAAAATAGCTTTGAGGATTCAAATTATATATTTGAAACAGTTAAAACACTAACAAAATGTCTACACAAAACAGTATTTTATAATTCACATTCACACCTTCATTTTGACTTACAGCCATTTAAAATCTGTGTGTGACTGCAGTTACCACAGTGCTGTGCATCATCTCTCTCTCTCTCTCTGTGGGACTTTGCTGATACAAGGTCAGCTTTTCATGAGGACATTTGCTACAGCAAAACATCTTGTGTCTTTCACAAAGTTTATACACAATACACACCACTTTGATATAATATGACAAAGTTACTTAATGGCATCTTATTGTTGTGAAAATGAAAGCAAGACTGTCAACAATGTAGCAGTCGATGAAAGCTCTGCTGCTCTTTGGATTTTGCCCAAAATTCCAACAGTAGTTGTGCTTGACCAGCCATTTCTCAAATTTTCTGTCTAAACATGATAAAGTAGTATTGTCTAGTCTTTAGCTACTGATAGAACAAATATGTTTAAACACTAGAAGGCACATACAAGTTTGTGTTCTTCTCTATATCCATTAGAATATGCTGCACACATCCTGACTGCAAAACTCCAGGATATCTGTTGGAATGAAAAGTAAAATGCACATTTGTTAGTTTTATATAAACTGTATATGATATAGATGACAGTCAGCCAGAGTATTTAGTTGTATACCTACCAGAGTGTGTGCAGTTGAAGACAGCTTCTGCATGAGTGTAGAACTCCTCTCCGAGGATGGAGCGGTAGTCCATGTGGCTCGTGTGGACAAAACACTGTGTTGCATCCTTGAACAAAAGATCACTTTCTCCGTATTGTTGAGATTCAAAGAGCTTGAACTCTGAATTTGTCTTGGCTGCCAAAGTTTCCTTTAAGGTAAAAAAGGAAAACGAAATCATTATTTTAGAACATTTCTGTCTATTTTTACTGCCAATTCTGTATTTAATGATATTTTGAGTTAGTAAACCAACCATTTACAGCATGAATATGTTTGCTAAAGTAATTCTAAATTTTATGCATGTGTTATTGAAAACATAAACACATATATAAAGCTGCAAATTCTGCAAAATTATTATGTGACACCCATCTATGGGTCCTGACCCAGCCTCATGAAATTAGGAATCAGAAAACCTGATTTTAAACACATGAAAGTATATTTTGGAAGCATCTGATAACATATGCTGACCTCTGACTTCATGAGGAAGTCGTACACTCGTGCTGTGAGCACTGGTCTTGTCATTACACTGTTTGGGGGGATAACCCCCAGATGGCAGCTCTCCCACTCAGACAGTGGGGCCCGACGGCCGTCACCACACAGCAACTCAAAGTCTGATGGCGTCCAACCCTCTGCCCAACCTGTAGAGCTCAATCCTAAAGCACAACGTGACAGAAATATACTGTGACACTGAAAACACACAATACTGTATGTGTTAGCAACAGTGAGTATTTGTGTGTTAAATCTTAAATATGTTACTGTGGATATTATCCTGAAGGTTGTGCTGCTCTAGGAAGGCCACATCACCGTAGCTTTTCCCGCTGCGATCTCCAACCAGACACCTATTATTAAGGGAAAAAAAAATAAGGATTGAAGCATCACTTCTACCAAATTATGTTAAAATCACATTTTGTCAATTAAGCTTAGGAGAATCCAACCACACAGTTTTTTTCTTTTTTTTGGTGTTGTTTGAGATACAGTATGTGCCTCTAAACTGTGGCTATAAAAGAGATATTGCTGGTGATACTCAATCAGCAACTCCTTTGCAAATATCTAATCAGAAATGACTCAGTGCACTCAGGCATGTTGAACATCAGAACGAAGAGGACAGATAATTTGACTCACCATACCATTTGAATGTGGCATGGTTGTTGTTGCCAGACAGGCTGGTCTTATTTCAGAAACTGCTGATTTATGAGATTTTCAAACACAACCATGCCTGGAGGCCCTGCAATGGACTTGCGGCCTGTCCAGGGTGTATCCTGCTTTGTCTTATGTCAGTCAGGATTGGCTCCAGCTCCCCACAACTCTCATGAGGGATAAAGCGGCACACAATGAAGGAATGAATGAACCATTTCTAGAGTTAACACAGAATGGTCCAAAAAAGAGAAAATATCCCATCCTTCCAAATGTCTTGTTGATACCAGAGGTCAATGGAGAAAAGCCAGACTGGTTTGAAATAATAAAAATGCATCAAATAATCACAAATTACACCAGTGTATGCATGCACAATACATAGCACTGCTTAAAGCAGATGGGCTATATCAGCAGAGGACCACACTGGGTGCCACTCCTGCCACTTTTTGTGTACCTAATAAAGTGGCGAGAGTGTTAAGGGCTGATTAACACTGCAGGTAAAAGAGAAATGCTTGGTCACAGTTTGAGATGAAAACTGTCTTTAAGGTAATTAAGCCAGTACTCACACCTTAAAGCCCCCATGTTGCCATAGTAGCGTTCATTGTGGTTGTCAGCACAGCGTTTGGTCGTGGCCTCTCCAGTGCCTCCCATACACACTTTACATAAATTCCCCTGAGAGCCAGGAAGACAGCCTTTCCAAAACACCTGGTTGTATGCTGAGTGAATAGAAAGGGACAAAATGGAGTAAAATGATTAAATGGGTTAGAGACGGCCAGTGTTGAGCAGTAATGTTACCCAGTAACATTGTAATATTATTACTTAACCAGTAATGAGTAGTTTAATGAATTACAACTTTACAAATTACAAATGTCCCACTGAGCTGCAATACTAGACCACAGTTTGTTTGTGTCCTTTCGAGGCTATCTAATGATGGTGCGTATATGCAGCAGGTCATGGCAGGTCACATCACGGGGAATGTTTTTTATGGTGAGACATTGCAGCTGCTTTCTAATGTGGTGTTCTTCCACAAATGGCAAATAAAGAAATTCTGACCCAGATATGCTCAAAACAGTAAAAGTTGGGAGAGACTGACTTTGTGTGCGTGTGACCACATTTACTGTAGTTTGACTGCATATTTTTGTTTTCATAAAGTGGATTCAGTTCTAGAAGAAAGTTGTTGCTGACTGCATTGACAAAAGATATATGCATAAAAGTAATGTAACATTTTTAATTTTTATATCAAGCGATAAGTAAAGTAATACTATTAATAAAATTCTGTTATTTTTTTTATATTCACAAGAGGGTTAATAGCAGATAAAAATAAATAAATAAAAATAGAAAATGGTATAATACCACATGATTAATTAACTACAATTCAGAGCTACAAGCTATCTTGCCAGCATTTTGTTAAGGTGGAAACATGAAGAGTAATGAAAGCAGACTGGTTAAAGCCTCTGTGATGCTGTTTTCAGACTCATCCAGGCGACACATGGACACAAAAATCACTTTTTTAATGTAACTTATCCAACGCTGGTGGTTGGTGAGTAGAGTTAAATTAAAAGAAGTGGTGAATGCTGGAACACAGTGAAAGGGGAAAAATTGGAAACAGCACCTTGGTCTGGGTCACAGGAGCTGCTATTGTACTCCAGGCTTAATGTGTGTGTATATGGCAGCATCCAGCCTGCAGGGCTGTACATGTGACCCTGACAGGACCGACGGCCTGCGAGGTTCCCCATGAATATACTTCTGCTGGAGCGCTTTGCCACTGCTACACCCACCACAGAGGGCAACACTGAGGAGACATGGCAGTTTTTCAATATAAACACTTCAACTTCCAAAATCACTGTGTTGGTCATTTTCCTTGTTTTACCGTCTGTCTCCAAGTGAGTTGATCCTTCAAAGAGCACACATTTTCTACCTGAGGGAATTCAAGATATAGAACAAATAAACAAATAAAAGAAGGAACAAGCACAATTTCAGTTGGTGTACACCAGAATTGCATCTCATCTTATGGTTGATCTGATAATTATTTTTATAACCATCTACTTAACTTGTAAAATGTCTGAAAAAATAATGAGAAACTTTAAATAGTGGCCTGTTATTTAATTCTCATGTCTTCAGATTATGTTGGATTCATATGATATTGTAATAGTCCAGGCAAAAAAGTGGCAAGAAGTGTCTGAAGAGAGAAGTACAATGAAGAGGAAATGTGTCTTCATATGAGAATAAGTGTGCAAAACTATGGGAAATGTATTATCAAATATTATTATTATTACAGTTTTTCATATGTGGAGGTTTTGTACTTTTCTCTACTTTGTATTGAATAAACTAAGGTGCATTTTTGCTATTAACCCACATTTTGGAAGGAAAATAAAGCAAATGAGGTGAGAAAATCACCTACAAATTATATGGAAATGAAAACCACAATAGTTGAAGCCTGTTTTATCCAAGTAAAGAGTTCAACACTCAGATATTTATTGAAGTAATAAATAACTGAGACAGTAACTGAATGTTGCTCTTCTGTCTGAAACATGAATTACATTATCAGGGATTAGTTTTTGTCAAACTATGACCAACAATCATTAATAAATCCACTGTAAAATAATATGATAATATGAATTAATACAAAGTAATTTATATGAATGTGTGCTGGGAAGGGAGGAACAACATATATAAAGCCTTACCATAATATTCTGTTACTACGGGGACGAGACCACACTTCCCAGCGATGAATGAGTGAGTTGCATCCAGTGAAGCAGCATCCACCTCATCCCTCTGTGGTAAAGTTACAGGGTGCAATAGTAATTTAAGAGTGTGATAATGCTGATACTCTGCAATTGATATGACTCACCTTAATCTTCTCGATGCAGTCACGCATGGAAAGGGCTCTAACACACACCAGCGGGTCTGACTTAATACTCAGAGCCCACTCTTCACATTTCTTCTGCTCTGCATGGCTGATGCAGCACCATCGCACAACACTGTCCTCTAGTGAGCTTCCTGCACACGCATACACACAATTCAATAAGCCAGTTCAATAATGGCACAAAATAACAGCCAGCAAATTGATAGAGTGATCAAAAGTTAAGACATCAGTGGAGAGGGGACACACCTTCATGTCCAAGACCTTTGAGGAGAGCCACATAATCCAGACCCAGCACCTGGCTGATGTCCATGTCATCTGGCAAAACAGCTAATTTATCTGTCAAATCTTTGAAGAGAAGATCATTTTCCCCAAAAGTGGATGAGCTGAAGAGTTGGAAGCGGTGCCTCTCTCTTCCTCGCTGACCAAACAGCATCTGAAGAATAACAAAACAAAAAACTGACATGGAGCACAGAGAGAAATTGTGCGTGTGACGTACTGAATTTTTTTTTTTTTACCTGAGTGGTTGTGATAAATTTGCGAGCAATTTTGCGAAAGTTGACTCTGGTGACTATGCCTCCTCCTGGACCGCGTCCTAGATTACAGCTCCTGTATTGGCTGAGAGGAGCCTGTGTACCATCAGTGCAAAGTAAGCGGAATCTGTCACTCTCACTCTCTAAAAAAGAAGAGATGGAACATGAAACAAATGAAAAGACAAATATTACATAACCTCCATAGTCCTATCTCTATTAGAAGGTATTATCTACCTTCAATGCTCTCAAGGGCTAAATGGTCCACAAATGCAACATCCCCTGTCCCACTCCTGAGACATCTGTGACAGAGCAAAAGGCAATAGGAAAATTCCATTGATTATTTTACTCTTATATTTGGAATTACAAATTGAATTGTAATTGCAATTAAGTTTGTAAGAATTGGTGACATCTCATTGTAGTAGTGAGATTGTAGCAGATTGTAGAGAGAGGGAACTCTTCCACTCATTCCTCTCTTTCACTACAGTGGCCTAGAAAGGATGTTTGTGTAGGAAGCTTTTGCTTTAAAACATAAAATACACTCTCTAGCTGGTTTGTCTAGTATAACGTAAAGAATAAAAGTTGATTCTAAAAGTCTACAAAAAACTATTTTCATTTAAAACAATAACTTAACAATAGCTAGTATATTTAATTTCTTTCTTCTAAATGTTACACAATAGACCTTTAATGTGTTCTTGGTGATTTTTAGTGACTCCTGACCTGAGGGCCCCTTGGCTGTTGTAGAAAGGCTCACTGTGTGATGTTTCACAGTGATAATTCTTCTGGCGAATGTATGACCTCTGGCCCTGGCACAGAGCACACAGACGAGGAGCCATGGCAGTGGCTCCAGGAACACAGCTGGCATTGAAGAAGGTGCTGACATCTGCTTGAGAGGAAGACAAGTCAGAGGACTGAAAAACCACATGACCAGAATGGGGAAAGAGGACACGTCCACAACATCCTGCAGTCACTGTATAATGTCTTCAGTACCCTGACTGAGCGGCTGCTCTTTGGACCAGCTCAGGTAGTTTCGGGACAGCAGGAAGCCCAGAGGAAGACTCCACCCCGCTGTCCATCGTACCCCACTGTGACAACTCCTGAGGCCCTGCAGGGATCGTATGTCTAAGCTGCTGTTTTGCACCACAGCCACAGACAGAATACAGCCTCCTGCAAAGGGACAACGGAGGAAAATCACAGACACGTGCTGTAATAAACTGGCCAACAGGACACATAGCTGAAGAGAAATGAAGAAATAGCTCAGAAATGTGAAGCAAATAAACTCTACCTTATTATAATGAAATTTGTGAACAGACATATTCTACTTACTGGCATCACTGCTGTTATTTAGTTTACAAAATTGAGTGGATTAATACAAACATTAATATCAATAATATGAAGCTTTCAGTGGCAGCGTGTATAGCACTACGACTGTCCTGTCCCTGTTGCAGCATGTAGAAATGTAGTAATTTCTACTATCTTTTAAATTTCTGGACATTTGTGTAACATGTCTGCCAAAAAAAGAAAACAGGAGGAAATAATAATAAAAAATGTACATGTATCACCAAAAAAAAGTGTGAAGAAAACCCACCATCACTGTATATCTCCTTGGCGACAGCAACAAGGCCAAATTGCTTCACAGCAGAATAAACTTCTCCTGCGTCTAATGTCACTGTGTCAGCACGGTTTGCCTGAAACAGAACTTAAAATTGTGAGTTTTAACTTCACAACTCAAGCAGATGCGGATGTGAGCAGTCCATTCATCAGCCAAACCATCTAAAGAGAGAGAGAATGGCAGGAAACATCTTCACTTTATGAACTTTGTGTTTTTGCAGCTTCAGTTTAACACATTTCATTGAAAGCAACTGGGATACTGATGTTAACACATTCATTCTCAAAAAACGTGACAGTAGATGAAAGGCAAAAAATAAAAAAATAAAAAATACAGAAAACTTCAGTACAAAATTATTTCCAATGCAGTTTCTCTTCCCTATTTACAAAAAAAAGTGTAATATTTATCACTAAAACAAACCTTTTGTTTGCATCTCAAAAACAAATTGATATCAAAAGCATTAATTTATACTGGAAGAATTTATGCTGCAATACATTTTTTTAATTTCCATTTAGGATTTAGTTTTGATGTGAAGCTGTGTGCAGCATTGATTTCATTTAACACAGGAATGTTGCGGTTTATACACTATTTGGGAAAAGATAATCAAAATTAAATGAACAGTTTATGTAGATGCAGTAAATCACAAAAAAGGCACCCCGTGTTCCTAGTTTTAATATTTCCTATGCATCAATAGGACAGATTTGTCTCAGATCAATTTTCTCATTCTGACTTTCATAAAAAGATTTCAGTAGTTTATATTATCTTCACTTGTATGTGATGGTCTCAGTTATTTTCAAAATATTTAATGTTGCACTTAAAACATGAAACAATGATTTCATATGTCTCTTATTAACTACATTAACATCTTTGGCAGAAACTGAACTACCCAACTACACCTGCTTTCATGATGGTGCCCGACGGTGTAAAGTGACTGGACAGCTCACCCTGATCCTATCGATGCAGTCAGTTGTGCTGGAAGCTCGTATGCACGAGAGTCTGGCAAAAGCTGCCACAGCAGCTGGAGGCAGCACTGCCACCAGGGCTTTAGCTAGTTCTGCACATTTCTTCTGCTCGGGATCTGACACTGTGCACCAACGGGTCTTTTTTCCTGCCGTGCAACAAATATTTCAAGCAAAGGGTGAAGTTCAGAAAAATTATATCCTCTTCATGTTGTGGAGAAATGTCTAGGCAGTTTAACAATGCAGGTAGTTATGTTATATTTGTGTTCAAACAAATTTGAATAAATATCTTAAAAAGCAAAAAGCTCCACAATGTGGAAAACAACAAAAGCCAACATCAATAGAATAATCAAAGACATAGTGAGAAAAAAATTTGAGGACTGATGAAATAATAAAACTCACCCTTGATGCAGCAGGCAAATGTGTAAAAGAGTACAATAGTGTAAAGTCCTCGCATTCTAATCTGTTACAGATCAAAGAGTGAGTCAAAAATCCTGACTTGTGTGGTCTGCAGAGCACGATACACTTTCCCTGAAGTTCTTGATTTTCCTGCCAAAAATACTAAAAGGCACTGGTACTATTGGAGTAATAGTTATTGCATAAGGGCCACTCCTCTAAAAAACATAAGTCCCTTTTTTTCCACACATATGGAAAATAATTAGCACCATCTGTCACAAGGACAACCCCTAACCAAACAGATTTCACAGATTTTTAAAGATGTAGAGGTGAAGACTCCTTCAAAGGGCTCAGCTTTATTGTTTCTGGATTTGCAGAGAAAATTTTAGGACCATAACAAAAAAGCATAACCTGCACATTAAGCTGAGTGCAGCAAAGATACATAAGCTCAATAAAACACAATATCAAAAAAAACAAGATTAAAGCAAAACAAAAAGAAAAACAAACATTTATATTTATTTAGTCTTTGTCAAAATCTCAGTCTCCCATCATTGTGATGTGATGGTGGCAAATAAGCATCCATCCAAATATTCCGCAGTGTAATCAGTCAGACAGTGTGCGAGGACCGGTACTGTTCCCCTAGTCGTCACTTTTCATCTCATGTTTGTCAGTGGAGAGAAGAAACTCCCGCAGTGTGAAGGACGTTCTGTAAATGCTGGATCCTCTCTGCGTGAAGCAGCATTGTTGGCTTCCGTTCGGCCAGTTCAGTGGACAGTCTATTGATGCGCTCTTCCAACTGTCAACATCAAAAACATCAGTGTGTGACACGAGCTACAAAAAAAATGTTTACAAATCACATTCAGTGTCAGTGATTTGATAGTTTCCACTCATGTGACCACTGACTCTGAATGCATTCTTTCTCCCCTGACTTGAAATGTATTGATTAAATGAAGCTGTTTACTCATTGTACTTTTTGACTAATCCAGTTTTTGTTTTCCTGTCTGAAAATGTTTTAAACTATTAATGCAATTTATGGATGAAACCTCATTTCACTGCTGACAAACAAAAATGGTCTAGGAGACATTTAGGAGAATAGAGGCACTAAAACGCAATGTGGGAGTTCATGAAAACATATCACAGTGTTGATACCTCTTTGACATAAAAATGTTACCTCCTTCAACTCCTCATTAACAGAATCTTTTTCCATTTGCTCATCATCTGCACTGGTCTGTAGCCAACTATGCAATACCTCTCTCAGCTTTTGCCATGCCCTGTGTGGACACACACACACACACACCAACACACACAATAAAACATCAGTTACCATGGTGACAACATAAATAAGAAAACGTGAGGAAAGGGGAAACTACCGAAGCTTTTTTCTGTCCTGCTGGAAACTCTTCATGTCCAGCTGAATGTTGAGCAGTTCACTTGTTAGAGCTGATGCTACTTCAGTTGCTCCATCTTCCACATGAGGACCCCGGGTTTTTTCACTGGGTGCTCTCATATGTAGCTCTTACAAAAGCAAAACAATAAAAACTTAACAACAATAATAATATTATTATTACAGAAAACGAATTAAATGTTAATGGCAAGAAACATGTAACTAATATACCTGAACACCTGGAATTCTGTTTAAAGGGGGCAAAAGACAAAGAACCCAACATAAATCACTTAAATTACCACTAAAAGTATATTGATGTGTGCTCAAGCCCATCAGGAGGTGATTACCATATTCTGGGACCCAGTGTTTATGAAGGCAGAAGGTGGCAGAAGGAGATCTTTGCTTTGAGTTCCCAAAGACGAATCCCACACAGACACAGGAAGTTTAGAATTTGACATGGTAGATGTGATGGTGCTTTGATGTGTGGAGGTCATGAGGAAGGGTTTTGGAGCTGCTTCAGTGCAAATGACAGCAGTCTGATATTGGGTGCTAGAAAGAAAAAATAAGAGAAAAGGAAAATACATTTGTCAGTGGCTCCTCCAAGAAGATCTTACCTATTCAGTAATAAATGTTATTTATTGTTATTATTCACAAAAAGTTTACTCTGTATGTGGGAAAACTGTGACTGGACATTCAAATATTTCCTCACAGCGACGTGGCTGTCGTCGAGATGCACGTGTTGGATACCTACAAATAACAAGAACGTCAAACTATGTCCATATATTGATCACAGATTCACGGCTGTTCAGGAGCTCAGACTCACAGATCACTGAGCACGCTGTCTCCAGCTTCCTGCTCCACAGAGGAAACATTCTCAGGCCCACAGGTGGTCAAACAAAAGGTCACGCTCTTTTTTGCTGGTTGCTCCTTGACTGCGTGTTCTTTTTGTGGTTTACACAGCGCCCGCTGCTTCCACCGCAAAGCACAACGTTTAACCACTCTCTGGAGATGACGTGATCTCTGTGCGACATAGACAGACTTGACGAAACAGCACCATTGTCTGAAGTAAAGTTAGATAATATGTTAATACATGCCCCCACTTGCTCTTGACTGTGTTGAGTAAGGCTCGAGGTGAGATCATTCATATAAGCAGCATATGTAAGGATGCAGTTCACGCCCTCCCTCAGCAGCTGGTCTCTGTAGACACGTGCAGCTGCTGCCGCCTGCTCCTGCTTCCTGCGCTGCTCAGTGACCCACAGCCTCCACCCATACAGCACCTGCAGCAGCAGTATTCACAAAGACGACATTAAAGGTCCAGTGTGTAACATTTAGTATGGGTTACTGGCAGAAAGGTTAGAACAATTGCACTCATAACTATGTTTTTATACAGGTGTGTAAAAAAAATTGAAAACTGTGATGGTTGTGGATTATTGGGGAAGCAACGGTGGCGGGGGGTGGGGGGAGGAAGGTCACACTTGTGTTGTTCGTGTTAAACTTACTATGCCAACCAAGGATGGCTCTGCCCACAAAACCAGATGATTAAAGCCAATGAGGAAGAAGAAGAAAAAGTTGGAAATAGTGGAGGAGTGGAGAGAGTTGTACAAGGGTGTACAGATTCTTTTCTGGTATGTGAAGACCAACACAGTTCCCTGATGCATCTGGGAAAGTGGGGGGTGAGTGGAGGGACCTTCCCCAATGTCCACTCTCACAGACACGCACACTTTGAGGTGCATTCACAGCAAGTCAGTGAAGACTTATGGTTGTTTCACTGTGAAATCATGTGTGAAGTGTGTGAAGGCCCTGTAGCAGTCATTTTAAACACTTTATGGCCACTTTCCATAAGTCGGCACCTTTGCAGACTTATGCCTAATGGAATTACCCACGATAGTGTGAGGGTCACAAAATAATCAGCAACCTGACAGCAAGTTAAAAAACTAACAAAAAATTCTGCCAAATCTTTTGTCAAAATTAAAAAGTCAAAAAACCTAATAATGTTATCAGGCAATATATTGACATGTTGCCTGATAAAAAATGATTTTTAAATAATCCGTCATCCACTCTTAAAGTCAACAGAAAGTAAACAAAAGAAAAAGTCCTAAACTTTTCAACCCGAGTTACAATTTTTGGCATCATTGTGTTATGAAGCATAAAATGTCCTTTCTGTTAATACCATTTCAATCTCTTGCAGACTCTCACACTCTCACAATTAGCAGGTAGCATCATCAAAGTCTGTGGGGATTCAGGGCTTAGGGGTTCAGGTAGGACTCTGGGACTGAGCCGAGGAGTGCCGGATTTGTTTCATTCAACATTTGATGTCACTAATTCATTCATACAGGACCTTTAAACTTCAGAAAAAAACACTTTATAATTTTCTGCTTTAAGTCCGTGAAAGGCTTCCGGCAGAAAAAAAAAAAACGTTACCTTGGCCTGAAGAGTGAGAGACCAGTGCCAAAGTGCTTGTTCCGTCTGCCTCACTTCTCTCCGTCTGTGCTGCAGCTGTAAGCAGGAAGCAAACCTAAGACATTCACATTTACTCACTTGTTAGATGCTTTATCCAAAATGACTACATCTGAGAGATAGAAATAAAGCTTCAGTGCAGTAGAAAATGGAAAAGTACTAAGAGCTCTGTAGAGAAATCTTTATGTATAAATCAGTGGACCACTTTAAGTGACACATAACACCAACAAACCTTAATTTTCCACTGATCAAAATAGCTCTGGTACATCTTTAACCTCAGCAACAAGATGCCTTGCCGTTTCATAACCTATGAAAAAAGGTTATCACATTTTCAACCAAGTAATATCACAGCATGGGCGTTAAATAGAAAGGTTAAGTGAGAATGAATTATAAACCTTATATTTTTGGCAGTGGTCATGATACTTATCCCACTCTCTCAGGGCTTTCCAGAGGAGTTTGGAGTTATGATGCCGTCTGGCTCTTTCCATACTCATCCTCTCCTGGCGAGCCTCCTTGGTTTGTATCCTCCACTGTCTGAATGTTCGCAGCAGGCACACTGAACACAGAAAACATCCGCTTACAGAGTGAAGAGGCATTTTCAGACAAAATCTCTTAGACTAACTTACCAAATTCTGTCATAATAATAACATCAGCAGTTCTATAATCCGTGGTGAAGACGTGATTGTTACAGCAGTGATGAGCAAATGACAATATAGACAGAGACAACTGAGACCACAACCATTTGGGATTTTTTTTGAGGGTGAGTGTCTCACTGCATCAGTCTTATTAATTTATTAATATGTCATTGAAAGGTGGTCAATCAGCTGTACAGCAAAAACAAGTTGTATTAAACAAACAATAACACTTTAATTTTTAAGTTTAAAAGCACATTACAAAATAATTTGGTAAAGTTATAAAAGTGACCTTGATAAAAAATTTGAATATGCTTTTAGAAAATAATGTGTAGATGAAACTGTGTTGTTTGGCGAGTTGTCATTACCTTGGTTCATTGATCTCTGAACAATGCAGACTGCTTCTGCCTCCTGGTGGCGCCTTGACACTGCACGTGTTGTTGCTTCTTGCCAAGCATGTAACACCTTCAAAGATTCAGTGCAAATGAACAAAGGAGTGAAGGTGCTGAAAAATTAGCAGTTGCATTAGCTTCAAAGTCAAAGGCACCAGACCGCTTCATAACCTTGGACTGAAGAAAGTGCTGAAAGTGATTCTCTGCTCGGTGCTTCTTGAGCCGGAACTCTGCCTGCAGCTCTGCATTCTCCCTCCACACTGACAGAACCATTCTGTGGAGACAGATATTGTTAATACAGACCTTTTAATGAAAGGAAGCTTAACTTGTAAACTAATAAAGCCATGTGTTGGTGCTTAATACCTGAGAAATTGCTGCAATTGCAGTCTGTAAAGTTCCTCTGCACAACTGCAAACCTGAGACATTTGTAGGTGGTGTTTCTGTGAACACAGCGGGTTACAGTTTGATATTTTTCTCATTAGATTTACCTCTGCCCACATATAATATCATGTAAATACAGTATACTGCTAGTGACTGGGAATTAAGTACCTTCCAGGCCACAAAGGTGCATTTGAGAAGTTTAGTTTCATGGTAAAGCTGTATTTCCTTCAGTTTGCTTTTCTTCACTCTCTGATTCCGAACAAACTGATGAAACACAAAAGAATTAATAACATACAAGGAACTGACACAGATACCACGGCATAGCACACACTGGTTACCTTTAGTAAGTCACCTTCCAGGTTTGAAGCCTGTCAAGCAAACTACTGGACAGTTATGTGATTAACAAACGGACATAAAGATATCCTTGAATTAATGGAGAGATACCACATAAATATTGTTCTGTAGCTTGACTCACAAAATTATATTGCAACTCAAATCACATTCACAATATATGTCAGAGAGATCACAAATGGATATTTTATCCTAATCCTTCATATATTATATATACTGTGTGTTATACACACACACACACACACACACACACACACACACACACACACACACACTGTATCAGTCAATGTGGGAGGGTTTTTGAGACAAAACATGCCGTATGGAGACACCAAGTTCTGCAAATAATATTAAGAAAGTGTGTAGCAGATTATAGTAAGGATATGAATGAAATTAAAATGCTCAAAAAAAAAAAAAAAGCTCAAAAAAAAAAAATCACTGTGACAATATTTTACAGACATTAGAAGCTTATATTAAGCCAACAAGTTTTTCTTTTGTTTCTGTTCAGCTTGTTTTAGTTTTCATTTTTTAATTCATTTCTTTTTAACTTGAGGCAAAAACACACAGATGTCTTCCAATGTTGAATGGGACAGAGACAACAAAAAAGTACCTCTTTCCATTTTTCCAGAGCCCATCTCATGCAGTAAAGGTCACCGTGATAACAGGCCTGATGCTCTCTGTTTCTCCTGACGTGCAAACAAATGAACAAATCGGTAAGATGACAGCAATATCAGCTCAAAGTCAAGTACTCATACACAGATAAATTCAATCACATCAGCAACACAAAGTTTGGCTCACCTGTCTCGAATCTCAGTGCTGTTGTCCTTCCACTGTGTCACTGTCTTGTGGAGGAGTCGATGTAGGTACAGACAATGTGATGCTTCCAGTTTCTCCTTCTCACTGATCCTCTGCTCTGTCCTTTGTCTCCATCGAGCCAAGGCTCTCCACATGTGGTATCGCTCCTCATGAAGAACTGCCTGATAACGAGTTTACTTTCACTGTCTGATACTCAGAAGTGCTTGTCGTCTGTATATATCAAAAATATAGTTTACATCTACAGATGGCATACCATCCGCTCAGAAAGGATCTCCTCCTTGTGCGTCTCTGCTCGACCCCACCAGGTATAAAGCACCCAGCTGTACTGACGCTGCCTGATAACGTGGTAAACAAGCACATCAGATCACATCAGCTCAGTTTGTTGGTAAATTTCAAAGGCAGTAATGTCTGGCAAAAAAAAAAGAAACTCACTTATTAAAAACATCAGCCTCATGTCTTCTCTGTTTATTACGTCTCCTCTGCAGAGTGAACTTGATCCACGAACTGAAACACTGTGGCAGCATGTGCTCAGCAAACCAAACATCTGCTCGACACTCCAGTTCCTACACATGGGCATGTATTTTTCATTTACTTTTGAACAACATATGTCAAGATATTCACCTTCTACATACAGTAACAACTTAATTTCCTTTAGTATTTTGAAGATCTGATTATTGTCTTTATCAATCAATAAGCTGATTAGTGCAATTGCTCTAATAATGTAAAACCAGCTGTAACACATTCAAGTTGCTAGTTTAGTCTGATGGAGTCTAAAACCCAAAGACAACGAATTTGCAATGATTAAAAAAACAGAGCAAAGTATAAAATACTAACTCTCTAATGTATAGAAATGTATGTCTGCTCTGCACATCTTGGTTTATTTTCTTTTATATTCTACCTCTCTAGGTTTCACCACTGAGGTGACACAGCAGTGATCACCTGCTTTTTCAGAGATCCGCATATTTGATTTGGCATTTATTTATTTTGCCTATTTATCAAGGCTTGAGACTGGCCGGTCCAATTCTTGTGCTCTGCAGAGTACAAGAATTGTACTCTGCAGAGAATTGTACTCTGTTTGCCAAATTAAAAAAAATACCTGCATGTGTCTCTGCTCTGCAAGCTTTTCCCTCCAGTAGTGAAAACAGCTGCTTAGCAGGGACATGCTGTCAGACAGAAAAACATTTAGGCCAAAGATTTAAATCTAAATTAATCTCTGAGAAATAATACACTTGTGGATGCAACTCTATACCAAAATACATTCTTTAACTGTATGACAAATGCAAATCCAGAGAGTGAAATAACAGAATAAAGCACCTGTAGTTTGTCTGTGCAATTTCTAGTAGTGGTTGAAAGTTCTTGTCTTCAGCCTCCTCCAGATGGTCATGCCACCGCCTCCAAAACTTTCTCATCATCTATAGCAAACACATACATTGTATAAAATGTCAACCATCACCACCAATTTAAATACTTGAAATATTGTTTATTTTTGCATTAACTGTAAACATCTATTACAGTTTGATGATACTGCTGGACAGCCATGTTGTTGTTTAAGCGGCGTGTTTTGTTCCAGATGACATTAAGATAAAGTCCCTGCATTCCAGTACTCTGCAACAAGAATACACTGATCAATACATGAAATGATCCCATGACATAATTAGGATATAATGTTGCTTAATTTTTTGTTCTTACCAGAAGATGATCTAAGTGGTGCTGATTTGCCATGTGGTTTATTTTTGCTTCTTCTCTGCACAAAGTCACATCTGCTGATGAGCTCAAGAATCAAACCATACATGACACTGTACTACACAGATGCTGCAGTTTGTATGAAAATTAATGATGCACTGTATATAAGGATACAAGCTCTCCATCGCTGCAGTGCTCTGCGCTGAGTGCTCTGAGTGGCTAACTGCGCTGTGGCTTGTAAACGGTCTTCCTCACTCCACCTGCGATGCAATGCTTTGCTCCAATTATTCCAACACATCCTCACCAGACGACGATAACAAGCATGCTGAGCTGCAGCTGAAACATTCAGAAGGGGAATAGCAAAAGAAAACTGAATAATACAGTTAAAAAAAACTAAACATATACAGTACACAAATAGTATTTACAATGGCCAGGTAAATAAAAATAACCTTGTGTCTTTCTTTTGGTTTGGCAGCAGGAGACATAACTGATCCACCGAAGCAGTGTTTTTCTTTTCAGTCTTTGGATGAAGTGAAGTGAAGCCTTGGTTTCTTTATCTTTATGGCAACAGTGAGCAGTGTACATTTCTTTCCACTGATGTAGAGTCTGTATCAAAAGAGAGCAGAGCACACATCAGACAATGTACAAAAGAGGTACAAACAATCATGGTAAAACGAGTTCTGATTTGACATTAGAGGTGTGGACATAAACGTCAGAACAATACAAGAAAGCATGGCAATATTTCATTGTACTGTATCTGTACTGTCTTGTATTGTACTAATTGAAGTGCTGTATAGATATAATGTAAATATTTTAACAGTATTTTTATGTTGTTGTATGTTGTTGCCTATGACCACTAGTTGGCACTGGCAGCAGTTCTTCAACCATTTAAGACCTCCCTCTCCTTCCACTTCTCTCACCTGACGAAAAAAACTGCATAGCTAATGCATAAAATGTTATTTTTACTCACCATGAGATATTTTCTTAAAATTTCGATAAAATCGTAATAAATTAACTTGCTTATGATATCTAAGTATATTGCAACAGACAGTAATGTATTATCACTCCCGTACATGCATTGAATCACCATGCATACAAGCATTGATTTTTGCCAATACACAGCCTTATTTGACATACTTACTGTCCTCTGTAAAGTCAGCTCCCGTCGTTTGAGGCACTGGTCCTCCAAAGTGTGAAGGTGTTGATGCTGCTGCAGCCTCGTCTGCCACAAGCTCCAAGCAAAACTACACAGGTAAAACATTACGAGTGTCAATAGATAGACCTGTACAGTTGAGCTAAGGAAGCTTTATTTGTTTCATCCAGTCATACATTTATTAAAAGTAATGCATAAATATAGTAACCATACTGCAGAGTTGCGAGTCTGTTTTGCTCAAAAGCCAATTCAAGCATCCTCTTCTTCATTTGTCTCATCTTTGTGAAATCCTCCCATCTGTCCCAAACCAGCTGCATCCGTTGTCTGTCAGCTGGTTAATAAAACAAGCAGATTACTGGCAAAATGTGTTCATATATCTAAAAACACACAAAGTCACATAAAGTTGGATACACTTCAATGAGCAAGGCCTTACCATAAGATTGAGCGTTTTTTAGTTTGCTCTTCTTTTTTCGCTGCAACGACATAAAGGTATGCCATCTATGGAACACCCAGTTATACAGATAATACCTGGCACACAAAATAGTTGATTCACAAACACAACAAACAAATGTGATCAGTTTTATGACCAAGAGACACACTCTATGCAGTGGTTCAAGTTATATTTACTTAAGTACCAATAAAAGGATGTACTAGTATATATTGCTTTCAAAATCCTACTTCCTAAAATAAACTTCCTGTTTATTGCTGACTTTAGCATAAGATTTTTTACCTAAATTACCTGTCATATTGTGATAAACGACATTTCAAAAGGGTTGATATTATTTTTTCATTCAGATTCTCCATATTGACCTACATATGCCACATCAGAGGGTCACAAAATTAATGTGACACGTGTAAAATAAGGTGCTAAAAGAGATGTTAACAGAGCTTTCATTTGGGAGTATAATTTGCAGCTGAAAATGTAATAAACAAATATATGACAATATTATTAATACTGCAATAATGTTATATTGTGACACGTGGCAACATTGAATTGTAAAGCCTCTGATGATTCCCATCTCTAAATATAATAAAACACAGACTTTTACTTGAGTGCAGCACTGACCTGTAGTGGCACTCTGCCCTCGTTTTAAGACTCCACTCCCTCCTGGATGTCCACCACTCATCTGTCCATCCTTCAAAGGCTCGTCTTAGCACCACACTGTCATAGTGTGACCTATAAAGACATACAATGCTACCTCGAAATACTTCAAATTCGTAAAATGTTGAGCTTGCCTTAAAATAATGAATGCATGGCTTATTTCAAGGACAACACTTGGAATAATATATATCACACATTACTTGGCTACGTGAGGAGGAACTCGACCAAAGGTGTTGTGCATCCATATATGCAGGAACTTTCTGGCCAAATGCCTGCAGCAGTTAAGGGAAAAGTCTGACTAAATTATACAATATTTAAAAAAAAAAACAGTAAACTGAAATACACATTTGACGAGTAAACACCTTATTCTCAGCTCCTTGAGTCTTCCGCCTTTGTTCCAGTGGTATCCAACTCTGTAGACCAATCTTCTGGTTTGAACTTTCCGGACCTGTTTTGTTTGACCACCAGATCCCACACTGGTCGATCCGACTTTTCCTGCGCCTGATTTTTCAGAGTTACTCGGCATAATAGAAAACTCGCGACACGAATATTTGTTAGAGCAGATATATTAGCATCGATTTTAAGTAAAACTAACAGCACTTATAGTAAAAAGAAGTGCGTCGTCTATGTGATTGAACTTGTTCAGGTAACTAAGTTCCGCGCGTTTGTTTTTCCGTGTCACGTGACCGCGAGGGTGCATCAACCCGGTATGTGGGCGTTAAAACATGTCTCTCTGGTGCTTTCATACTGTTCAGTAGTCATATATTTTGTCATGTATAAGCCAAGAAAACATTTTTGTTTACTGTGGTCTTGCAGAGACAAATCAGTAAATTAACAGTAACGGCATCCCCTCAGTGTAACTACTGTGTACATTGTAATACCTAGACACCCCGCGATGGCGGTGTATGACATTTCCGCTTTCGCGTCAGAAGATCGCTGTGTCTGAAAACAAATCGAACAAACCCCAAAACAATAGATAGCCGCCCCAAACAGTGCCTTTTTGATGTTCTAAGATTAGATTAATATATACTTTTACAAAGCACATGAGAGTGGACGCGCGATCTAAATAGCTTCACATACGTATTACTCGTAAAATGTGATTTAATTATTACGATCTATGTTTTTAATTGCGATAAGGCTTACGTTCAAAATTCTACAAAGGCGCCGGTGGGCACTGTGTAATCTTTCGAAGGACCTCCTTAAAGCGGCGATCAGAGGAAAGCTGGGGCTACGACTTAGAAAACATAGAAAGATCTCTCAGTTATTTAAGATTACATAGTCTCCTTGTCAATTAGTTTGTTAATTAAACCCGCGCTGTTGTGTTAACGCTAACGTACCTACTGTGTACTGAAAACTCTGCAACAACTCAACCGGCACTGACAGTCGGTAGTCGCTGAGTGGGCATTATCCCCATTCCCTAGCCAGTTAGCTAGCTAGCTAAACTAGCACCTTTAGCTAGCTAGCTAACTATCGTGAGCCTACACCGCTCGGAATCGACCAGTCCTCAACAAAACGTCCAAACCGAGTAAGTGTAATTAATAGGAACAGTTAGATAATTTGTGTATAATTTGTTTAACAAACGACGCGACGAGTTAACTGTGTTGGATTCTAGCCGAGCCAAACCACCACCACCCTGTGTCGTTTATTCTTTTGAAACTCATTTTGACATAGATACGTAAAGTGGCATGGAGTAACTTATAAACTGGCTGGGGATTTATTAATTATGTCGCCGTCTAACGGTATCAAACTATTTACACTTGAAACTAGTTCGAATTAATTTATTGTGATTGACATGTCTCATGTTTATCACTGGCTGTTGTCAATTAACTTGCTAATTGGCTAGCAGCGTTTGCTAAAACGGTCCCCATGTAAGTTGGCGCAAGCTTTGATGTGAAAACTTTTGATTTGATGTTTGACATTGTTATATTGATACATTAACCCCTTAATTGTTTCCAGATATTGCTGGAACAGAAGCTGTTCGGTCTTTGCCTGTAGTTTATCATGGAGAACGATGCTTGTGTTGAGCAGAAGATTGTCAGTGCAGCTATGGATCAAGTAACGAAGCAGCCTACACCCGCAGCTCCTTACAGATACACAAAGGTACAGAAAAACACCAACCACGTTCTTATATGAACACGTTGTACTGAACGTGCTTATATATGAACACGTTTCATATATGAATGTAAAAAGGTTATTCTAACCTTTTTAACTTGTTCCTGTGTAGGAGGAGCTTCTTGAAATTAAACAATTGCCAATCTCCAATGAAAGGCCAGAATGCCTCTCTGAGAAATATGACAGGTGAGATTGAATTATTTTTCATAATTCAAAACTGCATTGTAATATTTCAGTAAAATGTTGGTAAATAATTGAGATTGGATTAATGGCGGATGCTCTCTGCATTATGTATTTGACTAGGTCCATAGAAAGTGGAATGCCCTTGTTTGCTAAAGTGCCCTTATGAGGCACAAGATGCATGCTAATCTACCCTCTAGAGTGGTAAAAAAATATGAGGTAGCACCATACTGGCTGACATTCCTGCGTCCCCTATAATATAATAATAAAAAAATCAGTTTCTAAAGGAGTGCTTTCTAGTGGAGAAAACGTATGCAATGCCCTGTATGATGCCCTTGCAATTTTGTTTCTTATGGGTGTCCTCTACTGCACCTACATGGCAGTGTCCCAAAGGATGGACTTAGAAGAAATGATATTCAGTGTTTTATAGAAAATGCCAATCTCAGTGATAGAAAGTGATGCTGTGCTGTAAAGGATGTCCCTGTACTGGTATGTATAGTATGAGAATGTGGTGGTGGGGGGGTGAAAGGATAAAATAAAAATGTAACATTAATTTGTGTCGTGACCAAAAATGAATGTTCAAATTGTAAAATGTATTTAGGAACACAAATATGAATAACATTAGAAACAAAAGTGTACTTCATATCTTTCAAGAAAGACACGTGCGCAGGGCAGTGGTTACAGGATTCCAATAGCAAATAAGGAAGCCTCCTTGCAGTCTTGCCTTTGAATTCACCCATCTAGAGCAGATTTATAAATATTGTTCTAATGCCATCTAGAATAGGCCTGGTGGCCTGCTCAGAAAAGCTACGAAACATTGAGCAGAAGTGATTAGATCTAGGAGCTGTTTTAGAGTTTAATGCTGTAGATTGTGCAGCGAGTTGCTACATTTGTCTGAAAACTGGCAAATTCATTCATAGGCCACAATGATAAGGAACCATGTTTAGACAGTTTAAAAGTGAAATGTATTCTGTCCTACAAATGGGATAATCTTTTGCAAAAATAAATTCATATATAAATCATATAAATAAAAAGAAATTCAGTTCCTGCTTGTTCTGCTTTTTTACAGTGTATAACCTGGAACTGTCCACTTATGATTGGATGGACATGAAATTTTATGTTTGCTTGGTGGATATGTATTGCAAATTTTTAATATACACCAGGAAGAATATAATCGGTCTTTCCCAAAGGTTATAGTCTGATATTTGTGTCTGGTGCTTTTTCTGTTTTTTATGCTTGTGTTGATGTGTTAAATTCACCATTAACAAACTTTCCTGGAAAGCCGTTTTGAATTGCCAACCTTATACACTCACTTGCCACTTTATTATCTAAACCTGTGTAACTGCACGTTAATGCAAATATCTAGTCAGGCAATCACATGGCAGCAACTTGGCACATTAGGGCAAGCAGATATTCAAAATGTCCTGCTGACGTTCAAAGGAAGGAAAAGTGATAAAAATGACTTTGGTTATGGCATAGTTAATGGTGCCAGAAAGGATAATTGACTGGGATTTTTATGCACAAATATCTCTTGGGTTGACAGAAAATAAGGGAAGATATTCAGTGACTTTCAGTTCTCTGGATTAAAATGTCTTAATATCGGAGGATAATGGTTAGACCTTTTCAAGGTAAGAGAAAGGCAGCATTCATTTGAATTACCATCTGTTACAACCTAAATTTTGCAAGATTTTCTAATAAGCTGTAACAGCAGACCTTAACAGACACCTGTTTATGCAAGATGTACCAAATTAAGTGTCTGGTGAGTGTATTTGGATAAAAGTGTGAGTTCTGCATCTTAAGAGACGGTGACATAAACCCATACATGCAGTGTGTGTTCTGTCATGTTTTTGCCTTGGTTGTAAATGGGTGTGTGTGTCTCATGATTACTTTCAAATGGTATTTTGTTACAGTGATGGAGTCTGGGACCCTGAGAAGTGGCATGCTTCACTGTATCCCACTTCAGAGCGCAACTCGCCAGTGGATGGTTTTAAGAAGGACTATGTTGATGACAGAGTTCCCCTGAAACGAAGAATCCCAGGTAAATGACACTTGATGAAGGCCAAAGCTGGACATCTACACATTTGTATATAGACCAGAGCAGGTCATCATTTTGTTCCTTGAATAATTTTTGTGAGATGTGCAAATTTGTAAAGTCGTGAAAATCTAAATTTGCAGTAGTTTTTGCAAGTAATGTTCAGTGGCTACGAAGGATAGGCATTTCAAGTAGAAAGTAGTAGAAGTAGAAAGTTGCTCGGTATTGATAATGGCCCCTGCTTTAGAGCACTATGCAATATGTCACATAATCATTCATATAAATGGGCACAGTGTCTCCTACCATCCCACCTGTTTCAGGTCAGTGTGTTTAGTGCCTTTCTATCTTTTCCTTCTGCCTCTCTGCTGCATGTGAGGGCGTGCACACTCACACACACACACACACACACACACACACACACACACACACACACAAAGAGCAGATGAGGTGGTGAGAAAGGTGTGATAAATTTTCCTCAAAACCGGGTTGAAATATCAGTGTTTGAAACACCCTGCCCCTCTTCTGTTGTGTGGCTATCCTGGTGTTCATTCATGTCCATCCCTAGTGGGTAGAGATTCTAAATTGGTACAATATGACTATTATAGAGTTTGTAGTCCAATAATCTAAAACCCTTGCATTGTGTTCAGATCCTCGCGAGCGATTAAAGGAGGATGACCTTGACGTTGTCCTGAGCCCACAGCGACGCAGCTTTGGAGGTGGATGTCAAGGCAATGCTGCACCCGCGCCCCACACCCGTCGCCCAATCAGCCCCCTGGAAAATAAGGAGAATGAAAGTCTCCGTCTAGGAGGAGCACGAAGAATCGGCAGTGGACGCATAATTGCTGCACGAGCATTTGAAAGAGAAGCCCGTGCAGAAAAAGAACGTGAATTTAAGGATAAAAGATTCAGGGTTGGTGTTAATCTTTCTTAATGTAATATCTTGTTTTGATTTACAGCAGAAGGCCTTTTAATCTAATAATATAAATCTATATTTGAAGAATTACTCCATTCACTTTATTTTTATTTTATTATCATATAGAGAGATTTTGGTGACAAACGTGTCTTCAGTGAAAGGAGGAGGAATGACTCGTATGCAGAGGAGGAACCAGAGTGGTTCTCTGGGGGCCCAACAAGCCAGTCTGAGACAATTGAACTCATTGGATTTGATGAAAAAATCCTAGAAGATGACAAACGCAGGTCCAAGCGGTCAAGAAAGCGAACAGAGTCTGCTAAAGAAGGCATGCCAAAATTCTCTTATTACTCACTCACTCATTTTCTACCGCTTTATTCTGTTTTAATCAGTTAACTATGGAAACTCACAGTTTGTGTTTTGTGTGTTTTGTGTGAGTATTATTTGATGATAACTTAGTGTGATATGATGATTGTGATGATTATGATTGTAAATTTTTATTCCTGTGCCAACAGTGGAATGTAATGGTGGGCAAGTGGAAGGGCAGCATGTGCAGTCTACAGCTGATCAGGAGGTTCCCCACCCCGATGTTCTGCCAGAGCAGTCAACCGGAGACTTCGACTTCAATGAATTCTTCAATCTGGAGAAGACTATGCCAGGACTGGCTTCTGTAAGTCCTGGGATGCGATGTGTGCTTATGTTGGTGCTTTCAGGTATGAACATCACAGATAGGATGGGATAGCTTCTACTAAAATCCTATCAATGTAACTGAACAGTTGAGGTTTGATATTGGCACTGTTGCAGTTTTGAATTGAAAAATAATATTGATGTTTCAACATGTTTTGTTCCACAGAAATTTCTAGTGCAGGACTCTGCTGTCATGTCACTGAACTATATCTGTGGTGGTGGCTCTTGTCTTATGGGTTTGTTTGGGGGCTCCTGTGTGGGATTCAGGAAATTTAAGTGATTGACAAACCAAGTTTATGCCCACCATTATTGCTATATTGAACTCATACAATTAATTGAAAAACAAACAGTCTAAGAAAATGAGACTTATTATATCAACATAATGCCAAAAAGCAGTACATTCATTTACTCGGTGTTCTTCCGCATTTGGCTCCTAATCGATGGAAAGTGCTCTAAATTTTAAGTGTCACTTTGTTCTCATACCCTTTTGCCTGTGGATTTTGTTTTCCCTCATACTCAGACTTCTGTTTGTTTCAGATGATAGAGGATGTTTTGGGGGAGGGCCCTGTATCAGCTAGCCGTTTCAGTCAATGGTTCTCCACTAACCTGAGCCCTTCAGGTAGCCAGTCCAGTAGTCTGAGGTCCACTCCTCATGAGGAGCTGGAAAAACTTGCAGGTAAATGATTTAATTTCTTAGGTTTTTCTACTGTTTGACTTAAACTATCCTGATTCCTAAAATTCTTCATTTAGTTTCTGAATTTCTGTTTTGTTTGTTGTCTAAACCCTGTGAATGAATCGATTCTTTAATCAACCCCATTCTGAGTATTGCTAAACTTTTAATTTGGGAGACTACATGGTAAATAACAGTGGCTATCCTGTTCTGTCAACCCCAATTTGCTGTTCGCCCCAAATGCTTGGCAATTTGACGTCATACACTCTCTCAAAAAAACTGACGTCTTCAACCTCAATTTGTTTTCCTCTTTGTGAAGGGCTTGAACCTTGTGGTATATCCCCCAACCAAGATCCTGCCTCCTATTTTACACCTATTCACTCATCGGAGTGCAGGGAGAAGGTGGACATCCTGGAGTTGCTGCATAAAGCCAAAATAGACCTGAAGCCTCTCCTGTCCACCCTGTCAGTGAATAGAGCTCGGCTTCGTGAAAATAGTAAGTTTCACTTCACTAATAGTTTGAACTATTGTTATCTTATATTTCACAGTGAATTTTTGCGTAAAAGAAATTGTTCATGTTGGTTAGGAAGTTAAGTAGTAAGAACAAAGGTGCACAAAAATGACTAAAATTGGGTAAGGGCTGACTAGACTGAGAAGTTTGAACTTGGAGTTTGAGTTGTGAAATGTTTCAATTCATTACCATCACCTATTAACTCTGTACACAGTCAAAGGGTGGATACAGGGTCTTCCACTGCACTTCTTTTTACTATTTTATTTAATGGTTTGTTCAACATCATAACTGCAGTTTTAATTTTTAAGTTATTACTTAGCATTAAGATAAAGGCCATAGCCTTCCATTTTGAGCAGCTGCATAGATGTTCACTTTTCTGTACCCAGCTTCCACTGGAGTGGTGCTATCGCTGGAGGAGGTGGAGGGGGAGATGAAGGGGATGAAGCTGGGCTCAGAAGTACATGTGCGAAAGGTTCCACCTCCACAGAGAGGAAATGGTACTCCCTTCATGGCTGAGCATTTAGAGCAGGCCTTGACTGGTGGTTCCAGTGCCCGGCCACGCTCACGTGACACTGACATGTCAGCCTTTAACAAACTAGTCAGCAGTATGAAGGCAAGTGGAACTCTGCCATCTCACCCTAAAAACAACACCAACAATGTAAGTATTTCTATGAATCTTTTGGTTTTTATTAATTAAACCTAATGCTTACATAAATTTCATTCCCTTTAAAAGATATACTGTATATATTTTTAATATTCCAATGGACGACGAAAGTGATGGGCATTAAGATGAGCAACACATCGTTCCTAGCTTGTACAAATCTATCAGAGTGGCCTTGCAGTGACAGAGTTTGAGGTTTCAGCAGCATTGTATGACGTCAGTATTTGAAAATTATATTGTATTCTAGTTCCTGCTGTTTTTTCAGTTCAAAATGTCTAACATGGTCTGTATGTTAGACATGTTAGACATTTTAGCTAACAAATGTAAATGTGTTATTTTGGGTTGCATTGTACCCACCACAAATTGTTTTTCATTGTGCAATGCAGCAGCCATCAGACTCGACTCCAGTGACATTATCTGAAGTTCAGGTGCCTGCACAGCAGCAGAATAACATATTCCAGGTGTGTATACATACTCTCCTGACAGACTAATTCTCAAAAATGTCCAAATAATATTTTACAAAAGTAATAAAATGTTTCTGGTGCTGTAATTCCATTATTGCATCTGTCCTTGGCTGCATAGCTGATTTGTGCCATTAAACAAATGTTTCATGTTTGATGTTTTAAACTTGTTTTAGATTTCATGGCTTCTGTTTTTAAAATTGGATACTTGTTTGGTTTGGGATGTTTTCTTTAAATATTTTACTAGGAAGGAGAACCTGTTGTCTCAAAATTTGGACAAAATACAAAACTCAGTCTGAGAGATTAACACCAACCCTGAAGTTTATTGCACTGTTTTGTGTTGTAGGAGCTCTTGGGTGGTCCTGTTCGTAGTGGTTCCCCTACGCTACTTGCCAATATGTTGGGCACCTCTGAGGGCCCATCATCCTCTGCCTCTCTTCATGGCCTACTACACAAGGGCCCTTCACCACCCCTCTTTCCACAGAGGGTACCCTCACCTGACTACTTCAACAGTCGGTTGCAACCTACAGGTGGTACGTTTAGAGCATGTCAAACGTGGGCAGGTCACCAAACAGGTTACATAAAAGCAGGAGTGGAGAAAAAGTTGACTGTGTTAGACAGGGCGACAACTGAAAATGCAAATCAGTCATTTCCAGACATGAACAGCTAAATTCCAGAGAATAAGGACTGGACAGTCACCATAGTTTGCCATTCACGTAAGAATAGCACAGCAGGAAATTGTCTTGGTGAGATGTGCTGACATCATCTGGAGGATCCAGGTTTAGGGTATTAATGCCATGTTGACGGATATCATCTGATTGGAAACATGGAATTGTCTAAAATCTTTGTTTCAGTCTCTTTTTGTTTTAGGAGATGATGTGGAAGAGACAAGCATTATAATGTAATTTCTTTTCCCTCATGTGTCAAGGTTTTCCTGTGGGTCCTCAGCCCATGCTACCAGAACAGTTTGACATACACAGGTCCATCAGTCCTGGATCTGCTGCACAGCAACAGGTAACCTGAATTACTGGAATCAGTTTACTTGGATAAAGATTTTGGTCAATTTTTTATCTATTTTGGGTTAAATTTGCAGTAGATTACACCAATGGCTTGGATTTTAAGTCTAGACAACATCAGTTTTCAAAAGAGAGTTTGCCTCTCCATATTCCAAGATGGTGTGCAAAATTCTGCTTTGGCTATGAAATGTTTAGTAAGATATTGTTTGTGGATGTCTTCAGTTACTGTATGTTCATATGTCCAGATGAGGGCGCTCTCTGTGCCTGTGAATCAGGCTGACCTGGAGGCACTGGCATTCCAGCAGGACCTTGCTCTACATGCTCAACACACATTTCAGTCCAGTTACAACAAGCCACCTCTGGACAAGTCTTTTAGAAATAGGTTAGTTTTTCATTGTTGAATTGAATTTGAATTGTTGAAATTGACCTTTTTTTGGGTCTTTTGTAAATGTTTTAAGAGACCACCTTTCATTTTAGTGAATGGAAAGATAGCAAATCTTACTTGGTGTGTTGTATATAAAAGTTTGTCTCCTTGACTTTTTTTGAATTCTTCAAACACTACAGATTTTGGTATATTGGCTCATGTGCTTGTACTCAACAGACAGCAGCGTGTTAACCGCTCCCCTGGTCCAGGCTCCCAGGCTGCAGGGAGAAACTCTCCAGGCAACCCTGTCACCAGCATGGTGAGTATAACTTCTTTTTTTTTTTTTTTTTTTTTAATTATATAATATATATATAATATATTATATAATTAATTATTATATTATAATATAATAATTATAACTTATTGTAATTTAATGCCTTTTTATTATTGCAGTTGTCTCCTTCATTTACACCCACGTCTGTAATCCGCAAAATGTATGCAACAAAAGAGAAGAGCAAAGATGAACCATCGAGTCGTTCGGAAAACAAGGAGGACGGCACAGCACATTCTCATGATGGTATAGAACATTGTATCATCCACATCATGATTTGAACTTCAGTTGATGTACTACGAGGGTTTGGGTTATGTGTTTACAGATAGAAGTTCCCCAAATCTATACCTGGAAGCGATGGAAGGGACCTCAGCCCAGGCCGGAGGAGCAAAGGCTAGCACGCAGACTTTACAAAGCAAGGACCACGAGAGTCTCAGGCCAGGCTCTGCAGGATGCCATACATCAACCATGGCACCTCAGGGAACATCTTCATCTTTCCCTCGGCCAATTTACCCCGTGCCACTGTTATCCCATGTACCTATGGTACGTCCTCCTCCTCCTCCCCAGCTCCACCCTAATGTGGTTCAGCGAATGCTGGCCCAGGGTATCCAGCCCCAGCAGCTTGGACCTGTTCTTGTGCAGGCTGGTTAGTATATTCTTGTCGCCCCCCCCCCCCCCAAAAAAAAAAAATCTATTTGGGTCCATATGATTGTCTGACAAACTAAAGTCTTGACTTGTACTTTCAGGCATATTTCCACCACACGTCGACCTTGCACAACTTCAAGGCTTGCCTCCTGCTGTTCTTGGACAACCACTGTACCCTCTAAATGCAGCAGGACATCCACTTCTACCTCCTAGAGCCAATACTCAGATGCAGTTAGCAGTAATGCAGCAGCAACTTCAGCAACAGAGACCAAGTGAGTTGAACTAATGTCATATTTCTGAGGGCTTGAGTGTTTATAGTGATGGCAACATTCAATCACCTCAAAATGTTGGATTTTACAGCTCACAAATGAGTATCATTCAGGGAACGACAAATGGATGAGACATTCTAAATAATAAACTCTATGAAGATTTATTTATTCTAAGTAAGCTTTGAATTTAAAAATGCATTACATGGTTAGAATTTAGCAAATTATAGTTGGCATTTGTTCCTAGCAAAATACTTTTACAGTTAGGTAAAATCAATGGGTAAAATTTACTGATCAAATTCTCAATATAATGCTTGTATAAACTGGTCATAACTTTGCGTTATCACCCCTTTTGTTATAATAGTTATGCCGCATTCATACTGTGCATCACTAGAGGCACTTTTTCTATCATTCACATGCACAACTACCACGGACAAATTGGGTTTAATAGGACTAGAGACACATGGTCATGTTGACGAGAGGGAGCCAGGATTGAAACCCTACCATAGCACCCAATATGTGATAACTTTATAAAGCCAATCATTGTCTGCTGCTTCAGTTAATGTATATCAGATCAGGTATATACTGTATAACTTTACGTTTAATTAATAGTAATCTGTCTTTCTATCTGGTTTTTGTTGTGTTTAGTTCATTTTCTACTTTTGATTAACTTATATTTTATCTCCCCTTGTAGTTCATCCAAGTGTTCAAGGCCCTCTGTCACATAGCCAAGGCCCCCACCGGACGAATGGCTCTCAGAGACATGGAGGCAGTCCCCCTCTAGGCCTTGCAAAGTGGTTTGGATCAGATGTTTTGGAACAGCCACTTCCCTCAATGCCGGCCAAGGTCATAAGTGTAGATGAATTGGAGTTGCGGCCATAAAAAGAAAAAACAAATTAAAAAAAAAAAACTGTGCTTGATGGCAAGATATATATATTTTTCACTTTTTGTCTTTTTTTTTTTTTTTGGCAGATCTCCACCTCGTTACCATAGAAATGTGAATTTTAATTTGAAAGACAGTGCACAGAACTGGATAGTTTAACATGTCATTTCTTCAACCGTTTGAAATCACTGCTTTGAAGAGGCGATTGATGGAGATGTTTTTTTGTAGCAGAGTGAATTTCTTTTTTTTTTTTTTTGTATTAGATAATGCATAGTAAATATTGTATAGGCCTAATTGTACAGACCATGGAAAACAATGTTATGCTCCTTGTATATAAGTATGATGGTTTGGTTTCTTCTTGTCTGGGTATGGGGAAGGTGAAAGTCCTGCAATTCAACCAAAATTGAGGTGGTCACCAAGAGCTGTTAGCATTCCTGTCTTGTCTACCCTGACCCTCCCCTCTCCATGCATTGAGAAAGGGTCACTGCTAAAGAGAAATGTTAGGTTTAGGAGTAGTTTTGTGGTATGGCTAGTGGCCTTTTTCTGTAGAGGTGACAGGTAGGAGCATTACAAGACAACTCCAGGTGATGGTTGTGCCTTTTTTTTTTTCTTCTTTTCTCTTTAAATGTATCCTCTCCCATCCATGTCACTATTGGGGACAGCACTACTCTCACTGTCAGTTTTTGGAGGGTGTTTGGGATGCAGTTAATGTGCTTAAAGTACAAATAGAATTAATAAATAAAACTTCAGTGAAATTGTTTAATTGCTTTTAAATTATTTTTGTTTTACTCCCATGCTACTACATTTTTTTATTTTTTATTTTAGAACCTTGGTTGAACAGCCTGCCTTATTAGCTACATCTGTACAATGTTGAGAAATACAACAGATCTGCATGGCACCATACTTTATGGTGGTGATGTTGCACTGAAGTGATTTAGATTGAGGTATTTACAATAAAACCTGATGTACATTTGAGAGTAACTGAGTATTGGACACACGTTTCCAATGTAATGCAGCAAAATATGTTTGTTTTGACTGAAACTGCCAATGTCCTGTTTTTTAGGTTCTGCAGGTTTGATCTGAATGCAAAACGAGTAAGGCTTATTGTAAGCCAGTGTTGGCTGTACTATCAGTCACTAAAGGTCAATTATGCATTTAACAGTTTCACTGGCACATGTCCATCCATGTGGAGTGGCCTCTCCGGGTTGGGGATGAGATCCTTCCTCAAGTGGAGGAGTTTAAGTATCTCGGGGTCTTGTTCACGAGTGAGGGAAGAATGGAGCGGGAGATCGACAGGCGGATCGGTGCGGCATCCGTAGTAATGCGGCCTCTACATCGGTCTGTCGTGGTGAAGAAAGAGCTGAGCCGAGAGGCGAAGCTCTCGATTTACCGGTCGATCTACGTTCCTACCCTCACCTATGGTCATGAGCTGTGGGTAATGATAGGCTGATTTCTTTGAAAGAGATGAGCCAGTATATCTTCAAATATGGGCTTGTAGCTGTTGCCAGGCAACAAACAAACTTCTGTGATATATATAAAACAAATCTTGGTTATAAAAACTTTCATATGTCCTCCATAAATATTTAGAGAAACTTAGTCTTGGCTGACAATCATCTGCATTTATAAGAACTTGATCAATTGCAAGATCACACAGGGGATTAACTATTTTGTCATAAATTGCAGCTGAACTAATTATTGATAAATTGAGACTTATCTGAAAGTGGAAAAACATTTTGCATCAATGTATATGGCAGGTATGTTACATTTTATGGTTTAATAATACCCCAAATAGTTAATCACCAACTAATCTGTTCTGCCACCTTGCGGCAATTTAGTGTCACTGCAGTTCATTACCTCCACCAAGAAGGTTATGTTTTGCCATCGTTTTGTTTTCATCTGTCTGTCAGCTAGACCCAGAAGGCGATCCGGATCACCAACAAAATCTAATGATCTGTTCCTTGTCCCATTTTACACCTTTCCTGAAAAATTCTTAAAAAACCGTCCATAATACATTGAGTTATTTTGCAAACAGACAGACAAACCAACCACTGGCGAAAATCGTGTTCTCCTCAGGCCGCGCTGTTAATCTCAATTGAAACAAATGTTGGATTTTGTTAGAAATTGTATGAAGATTTGGTTAGTTGTTTCCTAAAAAATGTATTATGTGTAATTATTTAGTGTTTATAAGATAACACAGACAGATATGAGTAAAAGGTACTAATAGCCAGTGTAACGTTGAACATGTATGTTTAACACACTGAGCGGAGGGGGGTAGTTGGTTGGTTAGTGGGTGGTGGGGGAGGGGTTGGTTTTACAAACAGAAAGGCAGGAAGAGATTAGACCTGCGTGTTCGTCTTTATACTGAAACACATAAAAAGAGCCCGATTTAGCCGAGGCTCTTTTGCTTCTCCGTGAGACTGTCACTGCGTGGAGAGGACAAATTAAAGACACACGAGGCAGAATGAAAGCGCAGGGAAACATTTTCTCACCAAACAAGAGCGACCCCCACCCGTCAAGAAACCAGGGGTCAAAGTTCACAGGAAGCTGGGGGGCTGCCATTTTTGCCTGCTGCTACTGCTAACACTTAACGTTAGATGCTAACCCGACGTTGAGGTGCGGCTGGGTTTTAGGTTTTGTTGGCTAGCTCTATTCAACCCGACGAGATCCTAACGTACACAATCCGCCATTCCTCCGACCGCTGCCGCGAACAACCGACGTTATTGGATGAATTCGGCATGGAGAAAGTAGCGGAGCCGTCTTGGACTTCTTCGTACACCTACCAGGTGAGCAAGCACAGTGCGGAGATGCTACACAACCTCAACGTCCAGAGGAAAGATGGAGGAAGGTTCTGCGATGTGGTCTTACGTGTCGGCGAGGAGAGCTTCCCTGCTCACAAGGCTGTGTTGGCCGCATGCAGTGAGTATTTCGAGTCGGTCTTCAGTCGCCCAACGGAGGGTGACGGAGACGCAAAAGAGCTGGAGATGCACACGATCAGTCCCAAAGTTTTCAAAGACATCTTGGACTTCGCATATACGTCCAGGATCGTGGTCAGGTTGGAGTGCTTCCCGGAGCTGATGACAGCCGCCAAGTTTCTGCTGATGAGGTCGGTGATTGAGATCTGTCAGGAGGTCATCAAACAGTCCAACGTGCAGATCCTTGTCCCAACCTCTCGGGGAGTAGACGCCAGCCTTTTCCAGGCCACAGGAGCCGCGGAGCTGGGTTTCCCGGTGGCACAGTCCGATTTTGTAAACGGAACGGGAATGCTGATTAACGGTCAGGGCTTCGCTAATAACGCGCAAATACACATAGACGGCAGCGAGGACGCCGCCGCCGTGTCACTGGAAGACGGCGGTCAGTCGTCGGTGCCGATGATGGAGCCTGTCGACGGACTGCCCGTCTCCCCGTCCACAGACTTGACGGAGAACACACTTCATCACGACGCCGGTTCTCCGGGCTCAAAGAAGGGCAGAGGGAGACCAAAGAAAGCTGGTGGTGCGGTGGAGGCAGTCTTCAATCACAGCACAATGAAAGACAATGGACTCTTTCCGTGTGGCACCTGCGGTAAAGCGTTCACCGAAGCTTCGCGCTTGAAGAACCACGAAGCGCAGCACGGAGCCTCCAGCGGCGGTGTAAACAACATGGGTGACAGCCTGTCATCAGCGGGCACCGCTTCTCTCATGTCTCATCCAGGCCTGATGGAAAACGGCTTGCAGTTACATGGAGCGCTAACGCTGGATAACGGTCGCAAAAGGGAGAGGACCAGGCGACACGTCGGCTGTGACATTTGCGGCAAAGTTTTCCGTGACGTTTACCACCTGAACCGGCACAAGCTCTCCCATTCAGGGGAAAAGCCATACGCATGCCCGGTGTGCGGGCTACGGTTCAAACGCAAGGACAGGATGTCTTACCATGTGCGGTCCCACGATGGCTCAGTCGGAAAACCATACGTGTGCCAAAGCTGTGGTAAAGGTTTTTCAAGGTGAGCTGAGCTTTATTCCCGGTTATCCCACGTCTTTGTATGTGTGAGGATAAAATAGTCTCTGTGGTTGTCGCATCATTCAGGACAGCTCCAATGTTTACACTGTCGTTTCCCTGCTTATTATTGTTGCAATATTTATGAAGAAAGGCGATCAGTCTGAGACGTAATGGACGACTATTTACACTGACAGAAATGCAAACGAAAAATGCTCAAATATCGAAACAATGGGCTCTTGTTATGTTTAAATAATTTTAATGGTTAATGGAAACTATAACAGTAAGGTGTTGTGTCAGTTTCACAACTGTAGAACAGCACAGAGTGACTGTCATCACATTAATTTAGCCTCTTGCCTTACCACCATCACAACAGCAGTTTCTGAGAGGGAACAAACCCTACTGCGGTTTCTCAGACTCACTGTTGTTCTCAGGATCAGTTACAAACTCACTGCCACCATCTACTGCTGTGGAGGTTAACATACAATACAAGAAGACCAATAGTACACAAAAGGTTCCCTCAGTTTTTGTTTTCTTAAATCTATAAACTTGATGAAGGGATGTGATAGAGAATGCATTTGTGGAAGATTCATCACTGCATTCATGGTGAGGAAATGGGCCCTTTGCACAGCAGCCATTGTGACATATTCACAAGGAAAAGTGTAGTTTGTCACTCATCATATTAACAAATGGCACTGTTCTCTTCATATCGGGACAGTGTGACTGAACTAGCATGCAACATAAAACTGATGAAGCTAAACGGAACTCAGCCCTTGTTAATGTGATTATTTACACCTGTGCTTTTCTTCTGTGACCTGTCAAAAGCTATGCTGTGCAAATGGCATATACACACTGGTTGAGTCCCTCAAAATAGGTGTGCTATGTTCAAGTAATAACATTCCCACAGAGTATTTTCAGATTTATTATGACTTGTGACATGGCTGTGAACATGAATTAATTCTTACCATGCTTAGGTTGAGTGATATTGAGTGATAGGTTGAGTGCAGCATTGTCCTGTTACCTTAGACCATATGTGGTATTTCAATATTAGTTGCATTATGTAGACATGTATACACACCTTAATCGGATTGTAACATCCAATTGCAGATTTCACATAAATTAATATAATAGACATAGTTCCTCACCAGGCTTTGTTTGAAACATGTAAATCAGAATATTCATTGAATATACTTTTAGTAACTCATCTAAACATGATTTCTTTGTTATATGGAGCAAAGAAACCAGAAATCAGTCATATTTAAGAAGTTTTAAAATCAGAGAATTTGTTTTAATTATTGAGGAAACACTCAATTAACCACTTAATCAATTATCAAAATAGTTCACGAATAATTTACTAGTCTAACAATCAGTTAATTTTTGCAACCTAAATGCAGAGATCATTAATGAAATGTTTTTAGCATTGATGTCTATGTGCAGGTACGTGAAGATGTGTGATCTCAGAGCACCATGTTGTTTAGAATGGAAGGGCCTTAATCTCTTAATCTAAGTTATTGCCTTTTCTTTTTCTCCAGACCTGACCATCTGAATGGACATATCAAACAAGTTCACACAACAGAGAGACCCCACAAGTGCCAGGTAACATATAACATATTGAAGTTGTTTTATGTGACAAAACTATCACTGGTAATGATGGTTTTGAATTACATTAGAGATGCATTAACCCGTGGACTTTTCTGCATCACAGATTTGTAATGCTTCTTTTGCCACAAGAGATCGCCTCCGGTCACACCTTGCATGCCACGAGGACAAAATCCCCTGCAAAGTTTGTGGCAAGTTCCTGCGAGCTGCCTACATGACCGACCACCTCAAGAAGCACAGTGAAGGGACACACAACTACTGTGGCATTTGCAACAAAGGTAATCATTTAAACAGCTTATCACACATCTGCAAAGACTTTGGTGACAACTTTGCTCCATGACAGATGACTTTCAGATGTTGCTATGTGTATTCTTCTTAGTGCTTACAAGAAAAGCATGATGGATGGCATTAAAGGTGAACTACTGTAGACATTTTTTTATCAACAATGTGTCATTGCAACTTTGCAACCCAAGCATTTTACAAGGTAATGACTATTCTTATGCAATGTGACATCATGGTGCAAAACCAACAATACCTTGTTACACTCATGTGAGTGTGTGTACTAGGGACCATGCAACTATAACAGTTTGTTGTTTTTGCTGTAGTGGGTTTGTGCTTGTTTGGTTTTCTAGTTGACCCCTGGTTAATATTTTTTCCTCTCTTCTCCTCATCAGCAATGTTTTGCTACAATGATGCAATACTATTTTCTCACAGAATGGTAACCTTGAATCAGCTGGCAATCACAGGGTGATATAAAGATGGTATTGTTGTTATTAGCTCAGTCCAATATGGTTTGCATCACACTTAGTGATAAAATATTCTTTGTATATAGTAATGTACCTTGCTGGATGAATTGGAACCCATAGCATTGTGATAGAATTAGTTTGCTCACTTGTGGTGGGTCTTGTGATTCAGTATATTCTGATGCAGTTGTGATTTACCGTTAGAAAAATAGATGACAATTGAACTTTGCCCCGATCAATCATCAGTGTTCCAGAACTGTTCATCACCACTTTTGATCGTGTTTCCAAACCAGTCATGGTTGATGCTGATGAGCTTCATGGCGCAGTCCGCCCTCATTCACAGGACACTCTTCTCATAACCAAGGCTTTGAATGTGTAAAACAATTGCCTTGTTCTTTGTTCTTCTGGTCCCAGGTTTCTCCACTGCGTCCTACCTTAAGGTGCATATAAAGACACACCATGGCTCTCCACTGCCCCCCAATGCCACAATGCACACCTTCCCTGAACCAAGGGGGGGACTGCAGATGCACAACGGCACCCCTTACCACATGGGACGCCAGTGCTCGGTGGAAGGCAAGCAGCCGCCCGCCCCATCCCAAATTTTCATTTTCTGGCTTTCATGTGCTCTGCTGGTTTTTGGAGAAACATGCTTTTGCATCGCTGTGTATGTTGAAAACACAAGCATGCATCAACCTCACTGCATCGCTTTACCCAAAAACATTGAGTGTCGTGCAATTTCCAGCTTTTTTTTTCTCTTTGTTGGACGTGTGGGGGTCTTTTATTAGATGTCGACAGGTAAAATTACAACTCCAAACAATGAAAGCAATTTCTACAGATTAAGCGGCCCGTGATTAGGCTGGTACTCACCTACACGTGTGGTGAGTACCAGCAAGTTTGTAGTAAAGACCACCTTTTTAGTAATTATCGTTTAGCTTCAGACTAGTGGTTTACTAATATGGGTTGCATATTGGTAATTACAACATGGAAAAATGTCAAACATCTGAAAAGAGATGCAGTGCTGCACAATAAAGAGCAATCACATGCCAGCTACCAAAACATGAAGCTTTTTTGCTTCAAAATTAATAATCCTTTAGTTTCAATAGGGTAATACTAATATTCATACAGTTTGAGAACAAGAGAGAAGTATAATATTATGTTATTATTTGTTATTTACCTGTTTAATCAGATATTGGCATCTTTATGCTGTTATTTATTTGCGATATAATAACAAATGTTGAAGACTAAAATTATCTATGTCAGTTAACCTAAACTGTTTTCTTCATATACTTATTTAACCCTTATCTTAACTAAACAAATTAGAAAATTAATATCACAGATGGATAATTTATACCTAGCAGTTACTTGGGGAATGCAAGTCATTAATTCACATACACATCTAAAACTAAGCTACAGTGGAGATCCTGATCTTGTCTGATTTAATAGATATATTAATATGCTGTTGCTATGTTTTTTTTTTAAAGCACTGCACTCTTGCTAAGTATAAGCACTTGATTCTTTATTTGGATGGACATTTGGAGTTAGACATGAAGAGATGTCAATGATTGCTACACATAACATAATATGCTTTTGTATTTGTGTGTCTGTCTTGCATGGCACTGGCAGTATATGATTAACAAAGGCTGTGCCTTTCTGGCTCGTCCACCTGTCCTTTTTTTAAAAATGCACAGTGTTGCATGATTGTCCTGATTTGTCATCTCATTTGCCCTGGATTCATTGAAGGTTTTGTAGTTTTGCTGTTTTGTGGGAGAACCAGTAGCATAGAGACAGTGCACACACCAAAGTGTGAGCTTTAACTATGAATGGTAAAAAAAAACTTTTCTTTATTTGACTTGTTGTTTTTTATGTCTGCGAAATAACAATTTGTCAATCATAATCAGTTGTGGTAATATTAAGTAATGCCACAACTAGAAAAAGGAGCAGCCAATAAAACATATTTTTTATAGTAATAATTTGAGCTTGAGTAATAAGCAAATACACAGATTATGCAGTCACCAGCAACAGAGCAGTCAATAAATGTAAATGCAAAAAAATCTTCAGAAATTTTGATTGCACATATTTGTTGCTTCTACTTTTCACTCGCATGTCTTGCACTGGATTGCAATATGACTGTTAGATATTCAGAGATGGATAGAGACCAAGAGACTCAAATCTCAAAGAAAACTTTTCTAAAACATTTTGGATACATGGAAGGAGGCAAACAGAGCCTAATGTTGTCACTTCTCTGATCTTGTTAAAAATGTGTTGGCTAAGTTCTGTACAATTTGGGGCCAGTTAAAAGATGCATGTATGAGACGGGTTAAGAGACTGTTGCAGTAGTCATGCCATGATGACTGTAAAATTATGTCTGCATCCTTCGTTGTTATAAATATTTCCAAAATGCAATCATTTTTGTGATGTTAAAGACAAGACTGCACACATTTTGGAGCTTAAATTTCTGTCAAACCAAAAGCCAGTTACAGCAGTTTTGCTGCTGTTTGGGAAAATGTTGCTATAATCTCTGTTTTGCTAGAAAATGTCTTTCTAAATGCTGTGACGTTCACTTTTGACATGAGTCATGTAGTGGAAGCTGCATCAACCAACCCAGAATCAGTTGTTCCAATTGGCAGGTACACCTTTTTATCATCAGTGTAGCTGATATTTTCAGAGGGATATTATGACATATGATACATGGTTAACAATACATTTAGTAACCACGGAATATCTCCTTGTAATTTCATCTTTTTTACAACCACTCATTGACTTCAAACTTGGAGGGCATATGCATGCTGTGTTAAAGTTTGTGATGGAGTGGTTGTTGAAAAGTCTGCTTTAAGAGACCTCTTTCCGTATGCAGACGGAATTTATTATGCATTTACCACAGTAACCATGTTTTCTTGTCATGCTCCAGCTTGACAAGAACTTTATCAATTGATGGCTCCATGTGTCTGCATTAGTCAACACAGTCAGTACGTTTGCATGACGTTAGGCAAAATCGAATGCCTGTGTCAGTCTAAAACCTGACAAAAAGAAATGTAAATTTGTCTGACTGACATTATATTAAATTTATACTGCATGTTTACATTTAACTGAAACAAAACTGGCAAAAGCACTCTACACATGCTCCCATTTCCAACGCCCAGGCTTTGACCCAGAAATAATAGAGGCAACAGAAGACGACACCGGTGAGAAAAACATGACAAAATTTAGACCACTGCATTTTTGGTCTGACAACGAGAACGAGCTTATGCTCGCTCAACTTAAAGAAGTAAATATTTTTAAAGTAAATCGATGGTGGAAAGACAGGGGACGTGCACCACATGGTACCAACTAACCGCCTGCTAAGCTTGTTTGTGCTGTGACACAATAGCTTAGCTGGAAATTGCCACTTCGTAGCAGAGGTTTGAAACACTTCATTCAAAAAAATGATTCCTGGTAGTGCTTATATACTGGTACAAAGACATTAATATGATCGGTGAATTGAGATTTTGTCATCTAAATGAATTTGTCTTGTTTTTTAAATTGACCCAACGATCAAAAAAAGCAAGATGTCCACTTTTGGACAGGCCTGTACTCACAAAACAATTCTAAAAAAAATTAAATGAGTCAACATTACAAGTGTTAATAGTCTATTTAATGGAGAAAAGAGGAGGACATTTTTTTAGTTCATCTTTGACAGCTTCAGTGATGAGTCTCAATTAGTACTGATTCATTCATACCAGTATATAAATGTCCAGTATACTGTGTATTTCAAATGATAGTAGTGAAATGAAGGTAAATCTGTCCATATGGTTTCCGTCGGCCTGTTATGTCTGACCCACCCCCTTCCTTTCTCCCTGGCTGGGTGTCGTGTAGACCTGTGCGCCAGTCGCCAGCTGCTTCTCACCTCGTCTGAGGCAGAGGCTCGCTTTCATGGGCTCTCTGGACACCCAGTTCTTCCCCAGCCTGGCCCTCCTGCCTCGGGCGTGCAGCCTGAGCTGCTCATGGGGAAGCCAGGTGGGACTCCATATTTCTGGGATAATCGCTCTGGTGGGGTGCCTGGCTTCCCCGTCCATGGGCCTGTTACAGGTCAGTACAGTCCAGCAGGAGAGGGTGGGTTGGGGGCATGACTTGGCATGACCCAGTGGTTGGATGAGCACAGCAGTTTTCATTGGACACGGGGCAAATGGACTGAGTTAGAGGATAGTTTGGTTCGATCCGATAGGAAATTTCTTTGTTGCTTTTTTGCTGAATTTATCTATAGATATATTAAAAATGCCACCTTTTTTTTTTTTTTACAGTTTTGATTGTTGCTTTCTCACTTAACACCTGATATGAGATTTATTCGGATGCCAGTTACTGGCTTAAAGTATGTTCCAAAACCTCATTCTTTTATTTTCTTTTTTTTTTAAATCCATCTTTCCTAATCTTTCCCTTTTTTCCTCTCTCCTCACTCCCCCATTCCTTCCCATGTCGTGTTTACCACAGATGGACAGGAAAACACTGGGAAATGTCCTCATCTGGAATCAGAAGAATCAGATCCTTCATTCGGAGAATTGTCCAACTGTGATGAACTAAAATCCCCTCACAAACCTGATCGGCCGGAACTCGAGACGCCCTCTTTATCCTGCAACGGAGCCTCTGCAGGGGCACTGGGTTCCCCTGAGGGATCCAAAGCCAAGGCAGACCCTGAGAAGAAGTTTACCTGCACGATCTGTGGTCAGGCCTTCCGCACCAAGTCCTACCTCAACAAACACCAGCACAGAGTTCATAAAACCCAGAAAGCCCAGGGGGTTTCAGGGTCCAGCTTAAGTGAGCTGCCTCCATCTCTGAGTTCCCCGTTCTCCCCACAACAAAACATGTCTCTGCTCGAGTCCTTTGGCTTTCAGATTGTCCAGTCTGCTTTTGCCTCTTCACTGGTCGATGCTGAAGCAGGTCAAAGTGGACTCGACTTTGGAGGGAAATGACGTATTTGCCAGAGTTGTTATGAAGCTTCTCACTTTTTGGACAAAGCTGGGATGCCCCCAGAAGATGCTCTGTATTTGGGAATAACTTTGCCTCAAGACTACTTTTTTCTGTTTGTTACGTTGCTTAATTATGTGACTGCCATACGATTCCTACTTTTTCTACTTTTTTCAGAGTATGAAAAGTGCACGGTGTGTAAATGCTCTTTGTAAAGAAATATGAAGGAAATTTTTCCTTTAACTTGGGGCTTGAAGTTATATTTGCTAGGGATTCAGTTGTTTTTGGCTTGTGTGTTAAACTTAGCGGAACATACAGTGTGTTCCTGAGTTAGTTACTGCATTCTTAAAAATGAGAATTTCTTTTGACCCACTGCTCTGATGAACTTGGTGAATCAAACCATGGCCATCACATTTCTTCTTCCCTGTTTCCCTGCAGGCTGTAAACATACGCCGTTACCTCAGAGCAACAAGAGGGCTAATTTCCGTATTTCTGTTCTTTAAAAAAATATTTTGTTTTTCTTCAGAACATAGAGTTAAATCAGCCTTGCACAAGTATGTTTTACACTATCTGTTAATTGCTAACAGCATATTCCTGACAGGCCCATGGCATATTTCATTATACATTTATTAGTCCATTTAATGGCTGCTGAGTGACACCGACAAGTTTCAAGGACCTTTAAGAATTATTGCCGACAGGATTGTAGTTGACAACAGTTCAGAAACACTTAAACGTGTCTGACTGAAACTGGTAATTGTATTTGGGCACAGAATCCAACTGAAGCACATCTGGCTCTGTTATACCTGGCAAATATAATCTCCCCTTAAAAAGAATAATTAAGCTACCTCCTAGAAGATTAACAACATGGTACATTTTTATGACCATGGCTCAGTTTAAAATAGCTCACATTTGTTAACATAAAATAGTAAATTAAAAACTAAGACAACTAATATTTGCAGCCCCAATAGCATCAAAGCTGCTTTTCAATTCATTTAGAAGGCTCTTGGCATTAGTGCTGCTAGAACTACCTTTTTTCAGCCTCTAAGGTTTGCTTTCATTCACAACCTGAGTGTTAATACATTTTACCCGGAAAGCATCCTCAGTACATGATCACTCACAGGATATGTCTTTTGTTTTAATTTAATTTAATTTAATTGATAAAATAACCATAAGGAGTGGAAAGCCATTGTTACGATGTATATATTTTCTGAAGTAGGTTTTTGTATTTAGTTTGACACATTTAAATTTTAAAATTGGTCTTGAAACATGCCCTGAGCTTGTTGGGTTCACTTCCACTCAAACAGCAACAGCAACTTTCTGAGTCTCATGTGTTGCTTGTAAAATCAGTCACATACAATAAACAGGGACCAAGGTCAGGTATATTTTCCGTATATTTTTGAGAGTTGTAAATTATATTTTATTAACTTATTCATGCCCTTTGTTTTTTTGTGTACAGCTTTTTTCACAATTTTTGATTGTGAAACAAAAATCTTGTGATTTGCTTATTTTGATAATCTTTTCACTGTAAATTATGTCAGATGGAGTTGTGTATGTTTTTGTGTGTTGTGTGCAGCATTTAAGGGGTTAGAGGAAGGATTCACACCACACGTAATGCAACTTTTGTAGAGTCACGTAATGGAGCTGACTGTAGGTCTATAGGCATGTTTTCATCACCTCTGTCAGTGATTTTTATCAGCTGCTTGTCCTGTGCTGTTGACCTGACTTGAGTTTGCACTAATGGCCACTCGCTCAGTTGAGGCACAACCTTGTTGCCTCGCAGTAAAGTTGTGTTTAATCCAAGACATTCCTGAGATTAAAAACAAACTAAACTGGACTGTTTTTACCATTTCAAACTACTCAATAGCATGTCACGATCAGAAATTGCAGGTAAAATTTAAATTTAATTGTGTCTTGGTCTGATTAATCTGCCAATTGATTTTGAATTATGTCTATAAAAAGGTTTTTAAAAAGAGACTAATAGCAAAAAAAAAATGCAGTTCAAAGAAAATACTGAGTTTTTGTCTAATTTTCAGTCCAAATACTAAGGAAGCAGACACTGCAGGAAACGTAATTTCTTCAGCCGAATAATTTACCTTTGATCAATTAATTGTTTTGATGGATATATTGAATTAATTTTTGTTTTAGAAACAAATTTCAAACAAGCTCTTCACAATCATGACTTGCAGTATTAACTATTGACCGTGTACATACTACGATCTATGTTAAATTACGCATATGCAAAGTACATTATATAAAATTTATCAGGTATCGAGAGGACCTAATACAAATAGCTCATTAGTTAATTATTTGTCACATTCAAAGTTGTTTGTTTTTAGTTGTTAAAATTCCAACAGTGAAGGGGGTAACTGTGTGTGTGTGTGTGATGACTGCAAAGAGTGTATACATGTGCCAGCTGTGCTTTCTTTTCTCTGTTGATCCGTTTCCTCCTTTCTGTTTAATTATTTGTGAGTAATTTAGTTGTTAAATTCAGTACATTCCTATATTATTTATGGTTTCATTGCGATTGTCACAAGTGTATATACCATTCATATACACAGTCTATAAATATATATATATAAGAATATAAATATATGAACCAACCTATATGATCTATGTTTTTCAGTGGTGGTCCTGTAAATTTTAGATTTTTTTTTTTCCTCATGTCTGTTGTATGGAGTTGGTTTAAATTATGGCCATTTCACATGATCTCACATGTGGCCTGAATGTCGATCACTGGTTGGTGGCAGTGATAGTTCCACTGCTCACTGTACTGTCACTCTGCTCTGGCAACACCCAGACTGCCAGCTGCATCCACTCTGCACTAGTATTTACATCTTGCAAATTAACAAGGGTTGTGCGGCCATTATTGTTTAAAAATCAAATGGAAGATGCCCTTAAGAAAGGAGCGTGTTTTTGCCACAGGGATGCATGATTTGTTTAATTTAAGTTGGTACTTGAGTAAAATACTTTTTTTTTTAAATTTAATATTTAGACCTAAATGGTTTTGCTTTCTGCTTTTGGTCTGTTGCAAAGTGCCTTCCAAATACTGATTGTGCACAGCAGTGGATTAAAAAAATATCCTCTTTTGTACAGGTTGAGAATTGTACAGAGCGACTTGCATTGACACTTTTGTATAAAAACACACAAGAACTGTACAATATGTTAACTTGCTATTTTATCATCGTACTCAAGACTGCTCTTAAAATGTGTGAGCTAAATGTTTCTTTGGACATTTCAATTCAAGCATACTTTTCTATAGGTATTTGTTTTTGTACTCTGTCATCGAGTCTCATCTCTCTTGTTGGTACAGAGATGTGGGCATCGAATAAATCGCAATTGAAAAAGCTCCTTACATTTGGCCTGGAATATTTTTTTTCCAAGTGGAATGTGAACTATTGTGGTTTATATGCATTTACACCAATGATACAATTGACGGTAGCCTCTGGCACCACTACTGCACTGGTACCTGTTGTTTCACCTAAGATGTTCCGATGGTGAACTGAACTACACTTTTTGTACACTTTTAACGACCCATTGGAACATGTCAGTTAGAATTAACTGTAACTGCCTTAAAAGCTATCTCATGTCGGTCGTAATCAAAATCACTGAAAGGAGCAGTCTGGACTGCATTCACTTTATTAGGTACACCTGTTTAACCTTTCACACAAATATCTATTCAGCCAATCACATGGCAGCAACTCAATGCATTTGGACATGTAGACGTGATCAATATGAGCGTAATCAGAACATGCACTTCGGGGATGATTTTGAGCAGTAGTTACTAAGTGAAAATGCACCGTTGATGCCAGAGGTCAGAGGACTGACATGATGATAGTAAGGCAACACAAACAAGGTATAAAGAAGGCCATGTCTGAACACACAACAAACCCTGAAGCAGATGGACTACACAGCAGCAAGGCCACACTGGATGCCACCCCTGGTACTTTAGTGGGTGCCATGTGTACCTAATAAAGTGGCCAGGGAGTATATACTATATAGGTGCATTGATTTAATCTGTCAATATTAGAGTTCATGGGCATCTTTCTTATTTTGCATGTTAATGCAACTAATTATTAATAGTTCAGTGTTCACAGAATAACACCAGTACACATACCATTTTTCATGTACATGATGTATAATATTTGTCACGTGTTTTTATGTGTGTTAGTTTTGGTATTCACACAGGCACACAGTTCTTTCATTTACTATTGCAACAACACATCATCAGTAGGGTAAAACTAACCTGTCTCACGACGGTCTAAACCCAGCTCACGTTCCCTAATGAAAGAACTGTGTGCCTGTATTCACACAGGCACACAGTTCTTTCATTTAAAGGAATATTACATAGATTGTAATAAAACAATATTTTCTCCAATGAAAATAGTCTTTTTTTGTAAACAAATCATATAAGCATATACAATGTAACACTGCTTGTACTTTAACTACAATTCACGAAAGGTTTAGCGCATTCACGAAAAGATTAACATTGATGTGCCTTTAAATGATTCAATTGCATGTCAGAGCTTGAGTGTCTGTGTGAGAGAAACAACAGAAATGATAATATGATGAGCAAACCAAACAAAAATAAATTAAAGTTTAGTTCCAAGAGAAATCTCATCTGTTTCAATGTCATTTCTACTGTTCTTGTAATTCAATTTGTTAAACTCTTCCATAATCTCAACCATTGTCTTTCCTTTAGTCTCTGGGACAAAATAAATCATGAATCCTGCACTGAAAATGGAGTAAGCCACAAAAATCAGAAAGCAGAACTGGCCAAGTCCATCCTGCATGAAAAAACAAGAAAAGGAATGTGAAAATCATAAATAATTATCCAGAAGTTAAAACAAAAACAAAGACACAATCTATAATATATTGTCTATATAACAGTAGAGTGAGATGTTGTAAATAGTCTAATGTGAACTTTATATCTTTCATATCTCACCACTATGTAGCCGAATAACATTCCCACAGCAAACATGCTGAGCCAGTTGACTGTTCCGCTGATCACATAAGCAGAGGGACGCCACGCTTGGAGGAAAAGGTCAGCAGGTAGAGCCATGGACACTCCAGCTGAAAGGACATGATGATTCCATTTAAAGGCAAGTGACTCGTGCATGTTAGGTTGATCTCTTTTTAACTCACGAGGACGAGCGCAAGCAACAGAAAACTCACAGGGTCCAAGTCCGTACATGCCGATGACACAGAAGATGAGGGCGATGTTTGCATATGGGATCCATGAGTTCAGATCCTGAGACAGAGAGAATTCGTGATGAACTGCCACATGACAGAAGGAGAAGAGATGTGTAGCACTGGAGGTACAGTTACCTTGATGGAGAGCATCACAGTCAGTAGAGACATAGTGATGCCCATCAGTAAATAGCCATAGCCCATCAACTTCTTTCTTCCTGTACGGTCTATCAGGAAAGACTGAGGCACAGCAGTGATGTAAGAAATCATGCTTAACAGTTTCTGCAAAAATTACACTTCTAAGTAAATATAAATCTTAAAATGCATTTTCATTTTACAGACTCTAACCATGAGAATTAACAATATAATACGGTATTTTATGTTTTTACTATTGTGTAATTACTATCCGTGTGGCTATAACAGGACACTTTTCACATTGAGTATCTATACAGAATGATGTTGCAAAGAAACAGTAAAATACAGTATTTATAAAGAAGCAATATTGAGAGATCACAGTAGTATATTGCACAATGTACACTGTGAAGTAGCAGTAAAATACAGTATTCAAAAATTGCAAAATTACACTTAAATACACTAGGACAGGCAGTATTTCTACGGGGAAACTACTGCCAAATCACAGCAATACGTGGCATAACTCAAATTACGGTAGAAAAACTGTAATCGCATACTGTATATAAAACCCATACAACTTACTGAAAGTACAGTATGAAGGACACAAAAATGTACAGTAAATATACGCAAAATAACTGAATAGCTAGTAAGAAACTAGTAATTTACTTTGAAAGTTACAGAGGATGTGTGTTTAGTATTTCTACACAGAGAAAGTGCAGATTTAAACATGAGTGGTCCAGTTCCTGCTGCCTATAATAGGACGCTTGTGGGCACGACACTGAACAACATGCAATAATAATCATTATCTATTTATTATTGATCATGTTTTCTTATATGAACTTTTATATTATATTCTTTTTCATTCTTTTAAGCCTTGAGATTTGAAAAGTGTAACGTGTAACTTTTAAATACAAACAACTTTAACAGTCAAACCATGGTCAAATTATCTCTCACAATGCTGGTTAAGCCTATCGGCTCCAGTCACTGTGACACTCTCTCTCTCTCTCTCTCCAGTATACCAGTTCTTTCGTTTTCATGTCTGTGGAGACATTCCCCCGCTGCACACACACACAGTTATGCATTTTAAATCACAACTAATGGAGGCGAAGTGGAAGCACAGCAACTACATCTGGGGTTCTGACAATGGCAGTTGTGTTGAACTACACATTGACATTAAAGTGTCAGTCTCACAGTGGCCCTTGTGGTTCTGATTTCGGTGCGGGCGGGGTTCCGTCTAATTCTACTTACACACAGAGTTACAGCAAGTAGCTCGGTCGCCCCAAGACCAATGGCCAAGTAATGCCTCTGGTCCTCGGGCACTCCGGACTCATGGAAGATGTCAAAGGCATAGAAGTACAGCTGAAATAGTGAAAGGAACATGAGGGGCTATTTAAAGGATGAAGTTCATGAGGCCAACTCGGAATGCCGTGCCTTATAAAGGTGGATGAAATGAACATACTGCATTGATGCCGCAGAACTGAATGCCAGCACAGGGGATGGCCAAAGTCAGCAGCTGCCATCTCACACAGCGGGAGCTCAGCACGTCCCTCACAGTCTTTGCCTTCTCCCCCTGTGAGCTCTCTCTCTCTTTCTGCATGTCGTCCAGCTCCAGCTTCAGGTCGACCTCCTGCCACAGCCACTCTAACGCTATGACACATTATTATTACCACAAGACACTAAAACACTGTGTAACAGTGCTGACAGGTGGTTTTTTTTTCTGTCATAGCACCATCTACTCTTCCCACAGTCTGGCCTCCTGTGTGGTACCTGATGAACCTGGTCTGGACCCCTCAGTTCTCTCTAATTCCATTTTTTTCAAGCTCTATAAACCGTCTATAATCCCGATGGAAAAGCATCATTGTCATCCAATTTAAAGCCTTTTCAGACCAGTATGATATTTGTGGCGTGTTCCAGTCTGACTTTAAAAACCTTCACCGTGCTGAATCAGCATTCTTAATGTCACTCAGGTCTGCTGATCAGCTGCTTCTAGTTGTCCTGGAAACGAGGTTGTTGAAGATCAAATGGGACTGGACCTTTGCATTAGGCAGCCCCCTTCACTGCCTGTTTTTAATTCTCTGCCAAATACTGCTCTTTTTCCTTGGCTTTTCATACAAAATTGCTTTCTGAATTTTTAATGGGATTTTTCTTTTTTTTTGCTCATGTTTTATTGTCCTGTATGTATTGCGTTTGGCCAACCAAAGTGCTGCATCACTGAAGCTGCATTGGAATTGCATGTAATTCAAATTTTCTGCTCCAGCACTTGTATTTACCCCCTCTTTGAATTCCTCTGCTGTATATTAGTATATGTTCTGCACTGTTTTGTTTGGTTTATTCTTTCATATCATCCAAGTAATCAGATAGTCCAAGTTAACATAAATTACATGATAATTTCATTTACTGAAATCAAAAGTTAACTCAGACCTACCGGTATCACAGATGGAGGACAAATACATTTTCAAAGCACAGTAAATTGATTTAAAAAATGTGACCTCACAGCTCACCTCTTTTGCATCCCTCAGTGTCTCCTTTGTCGATATAAAGGTATCGCGGAGCCTCAGGGAAGAACAGCAGTGTCACAAACTGCAGGATGGCAGGAATGCCACCGACAGCCAAGAGATAAGGCCACATTTCTTCTGTTCCCATCATCTCCCTAAAGAGAGTGATGAGTAAGGGAGAATCTCACAGTGATAGAGATGCAGGAAGAAAAAAGAGGTAGCACATAAAAGAGCTGACTCCTAGGATACAGTAATTCGACTAATTTACACATTTTTCATCATGTCTTCAAAAAGCAAAACAGACAACTGTCAACAGTGATGCTTATAACCACACAGCTGTAATTTGGCCTCTTTGATAAAGTAACTTCTTATGTTTCTATTTATTTATATATATGAAAAATTTTAATAAAGTTTAAGTATTCTTTTCCTACTTGATGCCAATTATTTGACCCATAACTTTGCCAAAAGCGATGAAGATCGAGCCAGTGAGAGTCAGGAAACCCCTGAGTTTCTTTGGCGAACTCTCCCCGAGATACATGAGGTGAACACTCAGGCCAAGACCTGCAGGAAAACAACAAACAAATGATAAATACAAAAATACTAAAGGGCCTTGCAAAAATTGGGTAATCAGAAACACAATACACTCTCACACACCATCCATCATCTGCACGTACCAACATTATATCCATAGAGAAATCTGCCCAGCAAGATCATCTCAAAAGATTTGGCCATGCGACTGAAGAGCACGAGCACAGCTGCGACAATCGCCACAACGTTGTTGAACATGAGAGCTTTTCTCCTGAAAAATCAAACGATTTTATTAAATATTGTTTGCATTGTTGCGTGTGATCTACGAGCAAATTCAGTTTCATTGCAACATTTAGGTTAAAGTCAATTTTTTTGGGAAATGTATCATTTTATATGATAGAAATAGTTGATTGTAATTTATTTATGTTTTGGTAAAATTTGTGAAATGCGTATATCTCAAACATTTGCATATATACGCAAAAATCTCAGTCATTTTGAAGCCTTATGGCTAAATAAGTGCCTGCGTGTGCCAGCTACAGTCTTTGAAGTTTGAAAAACAAACCCTTACCTGATCCCGATAAACTGTGAGATGGTGAAAAATGGTCACAGACCAGAATAATTCAACACTGAAGGTGAACAGTTTTTATCCTGCAGACCAAAGAGCAGTTGTGTTCCTCACCGGCCATGAGTTACAGGAAGCCTGCCGCTGTGAAAAGCTCCAGCCCAGGCTCCGAGACTTAACACAGCCACGATGAAGGACCAGATGAGCTTATTGGCTGATTCGTTCAGGGGAACTTCATACCTCAACATCCATGTGTAGTTCACAAACCTGTGAACATGCTGAGAAAAGGATAATGAGCTCTCATGAGTTATTTTGCATAAAAGGCTCACTTTATCATAATAAATAAAATAATAAGTCCTAACAAATGTTTATTATGAACACAACTGGATGTAATTTACTGGTCAAATTTGAAGAAAAAACTATTATTAAATTAAAGCAAGAGCAGGGGCTTTTTAGTTCTGTTTTGTTTCATTTTATTCTGTGTTTATTTTTATTTTGTGTCCTTTTTTTGTCAAACACTGTAAATATGCTGATGAATTGGAATACTCATATGTCATAATTTGAATTAGTAATTATATAATGTTATTTATTTTATAGTAATTATATTTCCAATAAATATATCCTTGAAAAATAGCAAAAGAGAAATCAAATCAAACCAATCATAATTATTGGACTGAATGTATTGCAACCTTGATCAGAGATGCTCGGCTGAGAACAGACAATGGTAAATTTAAATATGTAAAAAAAAAATGAATCATGTGAAATAAGAACACCAGTACTAAATGAAATGTCCTCTCAAAATCAGAAAAAGCTCTGGTGCAATGACAAAAGGCTGATTGGAATGACTGTTTAAGTTGGGTATGTTTTCTAAAGCCTGGGAAAATGTATCAGCAGGGTTTATTCGTTGAGTATTATTTGTAATTTATGTTGTATATTCTATTTTGGCTTGTTGTTCTGTGCTTTTAAATAATGGTGTCTTGGTCTTGTAAGTCCATTTAGGCTGGACATATTTTTTTTATGAATGACACAATAACGAAATAATTCAAATTTCATTCACATTTTACCCTACTTTGTTACAGTGGTATTCATTATGTTGCTGTTGGTCTTTTGTTTTTGGACTTTGTGTCTTACCTCTTCTGGAGAAGCAATGACCGACACTTGAAGCCCATACTGAAATGATCCACCGATTCCCAGCACCAGTGACAAAACATACAGCCTCCAATATTGCAACTGAAATCATATATCGCATGGATTACTTTTAGAAAAGAAGTGAACTAGTATGTGCTGATTCACTGACCTGGCCCTGAACACATGTTTAATGATTATGAATGACATTAATGATGCATGGCACATTGAGTGCACTGTGCACTCAACCATTCTGCTCTAATACAAATGTGTAATCTAACCATAACAGCTTCACTCTGTTATAAAATCAAACATACAAACTATATCACTTGTTGATACCTCGAGGCAAAATCTAAATTAAAATTAGAAATTGCTCTATTTATTATTACTGTTGTTTTTGTTGATTAGTTACTGTGTTCTGTCTGTAGCTTACATGGTTTTATTTACTACATTTATTTTACTTGCAATGGAGTGTGCTACTCTGTATGAACAACAGGCTAATCAGAAATATAACGGAACAATCACTGCAGTTAAGTTGTTTTACTTAAGTAGAATTACTTGTAATTAAGTCCATTATTTCCAGTTATTTTATAACTTTTGTCTGTCTCACATTTTTAATATGAGGGACATGACAGCAATTGCTTTTTTTTATTATTATTATTACTTTGTCACTTTTGACTACTGATTAAAGAATACAAATTAAAGGTTCTAAAACTGAAATGTCAAATCCAAATAATTATAAATTAGCCATAAAAATAGCTGCAGAATTAGCGATTAAAAAAAGTAAAAGCACAAATATCTTTTTTTCAATACATGTTTTCATTATATTTATAAATGATGTTCAATATGACAGTAAATATCTTACTCTTTTCTACTGCATGCCTTTTTTGAACACCATTACACATACGGTACCTCAAACTAATGTTTGGGTAAAAGAAGAATTTCAAATCTAGAATGAAGTATTCAGAAATACTACAAACCACCAGGGAGTATTTTTTCCCACCATCTCTGTAGTGTAACAATAGTAACTCACCTTTTTTGATGCACCCTCCATTTTTTTGCACTGGCTCTCCAGATGTTGGCTGTTTCAAGCCGAGGACCAGCATATTTGAAGCCACCCGCCTGAAGTTACACATCAATAGACTTTAGTTGTCCATTCATGTTGTTGGACCGAGATGGTCATGTTTTGACGTGAGCCATAAGCGTGAAGACAAGCTGCACTAGATTAAACCTGGTCCATCTGGTTAATTCCTGCGTTTGTTGCGCACCACATCCTGCCAGTATCTTCTCTCTCCTGGTTACACATTGTTTAACTGTGTGAGGGAGGAAAAAAGAATAAAGCTAAACAGAGCTCAAAAAGAAGATTGTACTGTACATCATTCATAGTAATACTGTAGGTAATTGGTGCAACGCATGCACACATCAGAGACGCCTTTCAATTCATTTTTCATCTAACCGACGACTGCTACTATACTACTACAACCATTACTACTAATATTATTATTGCTATTACTCTTTCTGTTAATATTGTTATTACTATTACCATTTAAATGTTGCTATTAGTAAAGTGATGTCACAATACTCGATTCGAATTTCACCAGTGGCTTTCTTTGTTTAACCAGGGCAAGACTCGACGTCTTTGACTCCTCCTGCTTCTATAAACACAGAGGGTGTCATTTTGTCGCCTTTCTCTCTCCATCACTTGGAGCACAATGTGAGTGATTGAGAGTCACTCGCTGATTGCCTGCAGCAGGGATTTTTCCACTCAGCAAATGGTGTCAAATTCACTACTAGACCATGACCCCTGCACTGCTCCCCACTGTCCCTCCCCCCCCATCCTACTTCTTGGCATTTTTGTAAATCAGGCAGAGTTAAGCTGAGTTAAGCTGAGAAGAAGAATAGGTTTATTTACACTTTAAGTCGTTTACTGAATCTGTCCTCACCTTCTACATAATTACTTGGTCTGATCATCTGAACATCAGGGACAAATACCCCCTGGACCATATTGCTTGGCTGACAGAGTGATAGCTGTCCCACAGACCTTGCTGTCTGTGATCTATAATCAGTAGGTCCTTTACGAGGCCATATTGTATTGCGACCACCCAGTTACGTATTCCTCATGTAGAGGGAGTATGCCCACGCAAGTGTTTACAAAATAACCTCCATGCCTATGCACCGATTATGCTCTTCCCTGTGAGTTTAAAATTCGGAGTCCTGCAATTTAAGTAAAAACTATGTGTAACAATGTGCAATCTGCTTCATTTGAACATGAAATTTTAGCTTTCTAGCTTTTTAAATAATGTTTTAATCCTCGGGGGCAGTGGTTCTGAAATTTTTATTCCACCTGGGAGCATTAAGCTCTCAAAGTAATACACACCATTATCTCCAACATTAAAATACAGTGGTGTAAATAGGCTGAGCCAAGGCAGCTACGGACTTTTCGCAGGAGGCAGATTTATTCCCAATAAGTTCATTTGCTCTCTCGTCATCCTCCACTTCCTCACATAAACTTCATACACTGGTATAGTGGAATTTGATTAAGATGGAGAGATTAAGTGGCTCTAATTATTTATATTACGCACTCCAGTCAAAATTCCTCAGCTCCACTTCAGATACCCTGGTTTATACAATAGAACAGTATTTCTGATTTTCCTCAACCAGAGGAAGCTCATATACCACTGGTGGAACACGTACCACAGTTTAAGAATCATGGTTCAACTGTGTATTTGTATTTAGAGCAACATCCTAATGAATATGCATATATAAATTTAATTTTTTTTAACTATTGTTTTAGCATTATGCTCAGTACATCACTTATTATCACTCACTTACTGAATTCTCAATTCCTTGTATTTTAGGTGCATTTTTTTGTTTCTGCTCCTGAATGTTGTTTTTGTTTTGTATCCTATGCTCCTGACTGCAAGTTAATTTTCCCATTTGGGACAATAAAAGGGAGAGTAAGTGAACAAAGCTATTTCTTTTTACGTGAATAATTTAGTATTGGTATTAAAGAAAAACTGCAGGGTGTGGTCACAAATTAAGAGTGTATCAATGAAGAAAATGAAGGAATCACAAATGTCCATGTACCAATAGGCACAAAATTGTTAGGTGTTGATATAAAAAAAAGCCCAAACAGTGTTCTGACACTACAAAAGAGTTAAAATTCCCATTTCACAATGTGACATTCGCTTTCGGCATTTTAATAATCTGTCTGTGCAGCTGAACACAAACTGCAGCTACAAGAAACTATTCGATCACATTTACTTTATTAAATTAAAATTAATTAATAACTTTCAAGGTCAACCAAAATACATTTATTCACACAGCGGTTATTAATAAAGTGCCAGGTGATATTTCCATTTTCCTTATAAGGCAGCCACAATGAAGTCTTTGGTGATATGTAGCAGTTGCTTTCAGTGATATGAAAGTGAATTCGTCGACGAACATTACTGGAATTGCTGTTGCTCCGCAATCCCACTAATTTTCCCCGGACACCATCTGACCGAAGATGACTTCTTCCAGGTCAGGGTCATTTGAGGCACACAGTGGGTTTGACTGTACACTTCTCCCTAGAAGGCTGTGGAGAGACAGACTTCACCCAGCTGATACTGAGCTTCAGTCTGAGAGTCTGGACACGTTTGGTCCTGGCCTTTGAAGTTAAGCTTGTGGAATTCACTTGTGATGACTGACAGAGACTTTCCCTTGGTCTCAGGCAGAAACAGGCCGACATAGAGTGTAGATAACAGGCAGACCACTGCGAAGGGCACAAAGCAGTACTGACTCAGCTCGCTCTGAGAAAAAAGAGGAGAACTGTCAGGCTGGTGTGAGGCATGTTTTAAATTGACCTAAATCAATTCTATTAGAAAATAAATTGTCAAAGCCATTAATTTATTATTGGAAATTAGCTTTAGCATTACGTTTGCAGTGCCAAAGATAAGATGATGAGCATCCTGAGAGAGACAGTCCTGATTAATCATCTCAGTTTGAGACTCTGGGGCAACAAGGGTTGCATTTAAACTCCATCACCCCAGCAAGTCTGTTTTGGATGCATTTACTGCATGTTAGCCCTCAGTGTTGATTTTAAAATGATCTACATATTTTAACACTTATTTTAACATAAAATCTTTGGTAACACTTTAGATTACAGCTTAGCAATAACATGAAGGATTAGACAGTGTGGAGGTAACATTATGGTAAAAACCATCTTATTTATTATTTAAGTCCAGCCATTAATTTATTATTACACTATACTATATAGTAATGAGACGTATAGTAGTTTACCATCAGTTTAATACCTTCAAATGAAAATGCTTTGCAATCAAAAATAATAATTTCCACATTATAAATTAAGTATATATAATACTCTCTCTTTCTGTTTGTCTCACACATACTTTTCAATTGTTGCAAGGACTTCTGTTACCTCATCTTCCCAATCTTTTTTTTTTCTTCTTTTTTTGCTGCTCATTGAGCCACTTTATTGTGTTCATATGCAGAAATGTAGGAAAAATATCCAGCACGTTATCATGAGGTTCTTTTCGTTTTTGTTGAGATACAAAATGGATGATGTTTGTTGACAAGTGGATAGATGGGTAAATGGTGTGTGGGTGGACAGACTGACACACTGACCACTAAAAATGGGAAAACCATTCCAGTGATGAAGAGGTTGATCCACATCATGGAACCAGCAATCATGTAGGCTGCCGGCCGAGCGGCCTGATTGAAGATCTCTGTGGGCAGAATGCCAGTCACTCCAGCTGAGGAAACATAGTGATCAGCGACAGCTCAGTCAAAACATCATTATTAAACAACAACTTTAATATAAATAAAAAAGATGCTTCTCTGCTGCAATAATTACATTAGAAAAGGTACAATAATATTTGGAAAGGAGACCATGATTCCTAAATGCATATACTCTCACCGGCTACTTTATTAGAGTAATGCAACCATTTAATTTTATTGTTAATCGACAACAATATCTATCAGGCAGACTCTCCTAAAGGGAGAAACCAAAACAAGAAAAACAATATCGATCAGGTGTTCAAAATATTTACTAATGTTTAATTATATCACTGACTTCTTGCCACATTTGTGTTGTGGAGGAACAGCATAATAACAGGACACCAAATAAAATGGACTGTGTGCTTAAAGTGTAAATAATTATTGGAAATGTTAAGGATAATTTAAATATACAAGTTGGCGAAATGTTAAACATACGTTCAATTTTTAGTTATTGTAATGTAGACTAAGTTAACATTGTTTGGTATCTTTTATTTACTGAATATTGTCATAATTTAGTGTTAAGTGCAGACAGCACGCCTCATATAGATAAAGGGATTACTGGCATTTATTTTTTCCACTTCATGCATTGAATACAGCCAATCACATGGCAGCAACTGATAGCATTTATGCATGCTGACATGGCATGCATAAATACTAAACCATTAAGTTCAAAGGTCAAGTGTGTACAATTTAGTTATTTTCATTTGCTGGAAATTGGCGATGAAAACATTATACATTATTTTTGTGTACAATCACACAAAAATAATTGTATGAATTGTTGTTTTTCATTATCTAAAAGAGAGCTTTTCATATTTATATGAGGAGCTGGGTCTACGTAAGCGGTCATTTTGGACCACCACATTTGTACAGTAGCCCACAGTGGACAGACTAAACATCAGTTGAGTTTTGATGCTAAGTGATGGATACATACAGAAGTTTCTCCAACACATATGGAGCAAAAGGGTGAAATGAGATTATTCAGCTGCAACATGCAAATTTACCTATAAATGATGCTACAATTTTACACAATGTACCTTTCATTGTCTTTGAACTTGGCTTTATTATTGGGTTGATCTGAGTATTTAACATACATCTCAGAAAATGGTCTGAATTAGATAAAATAACCAGTGTGTGGCAGTTCTCTGGGCTGAAAATGCTGTTTTGATAATGGGAAAATGGACAAATTCAGCTGGGTGAAAAATTACAGAAAGAAAACCATGAAAGAAGAAACTATGAGAAGGACCACCTCGGAATGCACATATCAGAATTTAAAGCAGATGTGTTAGAGCAGCAGAAGAAGCAGCCCAAAACAGGTGCAAACACATAATTCATGACTATGTTTATCTTCAATTTAATGATTACAAGTTAAACTGACCGGGTCCCATGCCGAAGCTGAGAATGTAGGTGAAGACGCAGGCCATGCTCAGGTATGGCATCCAGGATATGTAGTTCTGTTTTCATGATGGCAGGAAATAAAAACATCCACACAGTTAAGCAACTCACAACCAGGAAGGGAAAAAACATTCTAATTTTCATTTGCTGATCATACATTAATAACAAATCTTTTAAAAAGTTTAATACGTTTTTAATACGTTTTTTAAAGTCTTTTTACATGTTGGAAATATTCTAAGCAGCTGAAATATTTGAAGAATTTCCTCAAATGGCAAATAATGCCCAAATGTTGACTTATGATGCCCCCTAGTGGAGTGACTGACAGACACACTGACATGACTACATTTTCATGCTTTGCACTTGATGTATTAATTTTCGGTGAATGTAAATCGGTCTGAAAACTTTCACATTCTTCTTCTCTGTATCTTTCATCAGTCCTGAAGCTACAGCACTGATGTGTGAATGGTAAAGCTAAGAATGTAGGTAATGTTGAGCATGTGTGTTATCGCACCTGCAATGACAATGCCACTGTGAAAACAACAGCCCAGATGGTCATGAGGATGAACCCTCCCATCAGCATGAACCTGCGACCCTTGTGCTCAACCAGCAGATTCTGAAAAATATCAAAATACATACAGTACATTAGACTTTGAGTCTGTGAGGAATTACATTATTATCACTGAGACTTAATATTCAAAAACATGGGCTGTAGTGATCATAGCCACTGGACCAGAAAGGGACAAATTAGAAACTTATGGTTAATTAATTAAAGGTCCAGTGTGCAACGCAACACAGGAGGAATTACTGGCAGAAATTGAATATACAGCACTACCATTAAGTATGCATAATTGCTTTAGAATAAAAACAATGTATTGCCTATATCCTCAGAATCAGCCTTTCATCTTTACTTTAGCTCAGGGCTTTGCTTTATGGAGGCCCTATCTTGCGCTGCCATTTCTACAGGAGCCCAAGTGGACAAACCAGTCAAAGCATTGGGAGGCTGACTCTTACTATGCCCACATAAAGCAACAAAGAACAGAGACAGTCCGAGAGTGGAAGAGTGTCACCATAATTCCCTGATGCTTTTTATACTGCAAACAAAGGTGTGAGCACAGGAGTCTTCCATTAGTTGCAATTCTGCAATCTCACCATTAGATGTCACTAATTCTTCACACAATGGCTGACATTATAGATGATGCATGATGCACACACCCCTCACAATAGTGGGCAGACTTGCTGACAAATGTCCACCTTTATATCTAAAGTACAGATGTGAAAGTGATAAAAGTGCACATTTTCCAAACACTGTAACTGTTTCTTGAAAGTAACAACTCACCTATTCATCAACAAAAAAAAGAAGATATAGTTTCTATTTACGGTTTAGAAAACAACACATTAAAAAGTGTTACCTCATAGTGAAACGTCACGTGTTCTTAAACAGAGATTTAGAAAAGCACAGTATACACTGGCAAACACAAACAGCCGGTTACACATCATGTGTTGTACAGCAACGATGGATACTTACACACATTATACACGCCGTGAATTCACATGAGCCGGTGCCGATGGTGATATACTGGATTTTATCATTGGGTATTCCAGCTTCTTTAAACACATATGATGCATAGAAATAAATCTGGAAGAAAAACAAAAGAACATGAAAACACATGAAAAAGACTCATTACATGTGTTTCAGCTGCAGTTAAGCGGATTGAACATTTTGTACATTGAGTAACTCTTGTTAATACCCTGACCCCTCTCTAAACCTGCCAAGAATGTGATTAGGAGACGTAACTTAGGTAAACTGAGACGGCACTTATTCTCTGATGAGAGGGATGAAAATCAGTCTTGACTGATGAGAAAGAGCAAAACGTGGAAGACAAAATAAAAAAAAGACACCATCAGAATCCTTCAGTTTATGTCTGATACATGTTATTCAGAGCGTAGTATGGAGGGGGTTGTGCTCCATCACAGCCATGCATTATTAATATGAATGTAAAGAAAACCAAGACATAACACAAACTGCTGATGGATCATCTCAAATTTCTAGTCCCTTGTTGGACAGTGCAGATGGAAACTTTGGCTAGAAGAGCACCTGACACTGGAGCTCAGTATCAGTGACACTAATCTTCTCAGGTTACATAACTTCTTTTTTCTACAGACACTCAACTTAAAGGTAAGAACAATGTGGCAAAATCAGAGAAATGAGGTTTATGCTGTCCCGGAATTTACACTGGGGAAACCAAACCACAGAAATGTCAACTCACCTGGACAGGACTCGGCTGTCCACCTACATTTAAAGGACAAACGACACACTATTGATGATGCGCATGTTCACACTCTGGCCAGAGGACAGAAGGTTAACAGAGATGGAATGAAAGATGCCATTTACAGTAAGTTAACCTGGAATAAACCATCGCTCAACAGAAGTGGACTAAGACACCAACTCGTCTCCACCTACAATGCTGTCCTGAGCTGTCTTCCAAAAAGGATCAACAGTCACACGTAGAACAAAACAACAGGTGACCCCGATGACCCTCTTTCACACACAGACTCAGGTGAAACTAACAAGCATGAAAATGACCTGTATTGTTTCACAAAATGACTCTCTATCCAGATAGCAAGGATAATCATGGGATATCTCAGGTTGAACTGTTGGGAAATAAAGTTAAAGAGGCAAGGTTGAGGTGGTTTGGTCACGTGCACAAACGTGGACAAAGGATGTTGAAGATAGAGCTGCCAGGCAGAAGGAAAAGAGGAAGACCACAGAGAAGAGACAGGTAACCAGCCTACAGATGCTAAATATGTGGATTTATCCAGCAGCTAGTCAGAACTGAAGAAGCATCCTGAATGAGAGGTTGAAAGTCCAGTTGCCTACAGAAGCCAAATACTTTCAATTCAGTGTGTCATCTACTGCTGGGTTTCTCTCCTCCTCCCTCTATAACATTATAAGACCTTACTGAGTGAAGTGTCTTGAGATAATGTACAGTATGTTGCAATTTGGCACAATACAAATCAAATTTGATTTGATTTGAAGAAGAACCACACATTATGTTCTCTGATCATGACATTAATACTCGCATGTCTTACCGAGTCATTGCCGCAGAGCTGCATGGCACTGCTGATGATCATGACGGAGATGAGCTGCCAGCGAACAGAGCGGTCAGTGAAAAGGTCCCAGGGTCTCCTCGGCCTCATGCCTTTGGTCTCTGCCTGTTCCTGCAGAATTTCATTGAGCTCACTGCTCTGGACTTCGCAGCCACGCAGACACCTAAGAGCTTTAACAACAAGCTTTTTAAAGTTACTATCCCATAGCTTTTGTGTTTTACCTTTGTATAAGCACATACTTTTTTCTTAAAATGTTTCATTGGCACCATTGCTTTTCTGAAAGCAGGTATATAACAACGTAAAAATAGACAGGTTTTCAGCAAAAGGTGTCAGTGTCACTGTAAGTAAAGGTAAAGGGCCCAAGTGATTAGTATATTCTTTTCATTACAGATAAGTCAATGTTTAAATTTTAGTGGTGGTTCTAGTTCAGGGTGACCATACTTTGAATATGTATTATACAATTAAACAGTTTAATTCTCTGTCCAAAGTAAGTGTCAGAAAATACAGTACACTACAATACAGAAATATAATATTACATTTTGATCAGTTGTTTTTTCTTTTCACTTTATTTCTTTATTATTATTATAAAATCAATAAAAAACATTGAAAGAGAAAAAGAATGTGGTTGGTGATAGACCTTTGGTTACTCAGAACAATGTTAAAAACAATTATCTTATTATAAGATCTTGATCAGTATAAGGACAGGAAAAAAATAAAGACTAAAAACTTCATTATTTCTCTCAGCTATGCAGTAGAGTACAAGGCTAATGTGACACAAAACTGAAAAACCCATGAAACAAAACCTTAATGTAACTTAAAAAATGGAAGTGAGTAAACGTACTTGGTAAGTTTCCAGTGTTTTTTTTTCCAACAAAAACAACAGAGACAGTAACGACATACTGGCAAATAACAATACATTATAGAAAATGGGTGTGGTGGTGGATGAGGGATTTGAATTAAGGACAGGAACCTGGCTTGAGATCTTTTTCACTGGCTGAATGATAGTACCCACCTTTAATACAAGCCTCCTTGTCCCCCTTGTCAATGAGCAGGTATCTGGGACTTTCTGGAAACCAGGGCAAGGTCAGGAGCTGAATGAGGCCCGGAATGGCATTACTGGCAAGAAGGTACTGCCAACATGGCTCACTGCCCAAAATCTCCCTGTAAATAAATTAACAAACATATATGCCGGTATAACTTATGGCATCATTGAAATATACAGAACACATTTTTTATTTCGGTCTTTGCATACCTGATTCCTACCACTTGTCCTAACACAACACCGAAAGCGGCAAAAACAGCTGATGTCAGTGAGGCAGCGCCCCGTAAGTGCTTTGGGGCACTTTCTCCAAAGTACATGGGCTGCACGTTCATGCTGATTCCTTCAGAACAAACAGTGAATTTCTATCACAATTTAAGCCTCTTTTTTTATTTCTCTTCCATGGAAGTCTATCTATTATATGGTATATCTACTGACATAACAAACATACCACAATTTATTCCAACCAGGACCCGTGAGATGATGATCATCTCAAAGGATTTGGCAGCTCTGCTTGTCACAGCTAAGAGTGCACCAGCCATGAGGAAAATGTTGTTCAACAGCAGGCATTTCTTCCTTTCACAGGGAACAAGATTAACAATTAAGATTTTGAAGATTACATTGAAGAAATACAGTGTCATGGACCTCATCACACAAGAACCATGTCAAATTCATGACTATAAGAATTTTTATTTCATGGTTTCATACAAAATGAAGTCCCTAAACCTGAAATAAATCTGTCACTCCAAAGAGAACAGCAGCAATAAAAAAAGATTGTACCTGGTTTATTAATTGACAACTAAATAGAGTCCCAAAAACTGCACAATATATTTCTGGTTGAGTGAGTTATAGTGTAACTACAGTGTCCTACTTTGTCAGAAACAGGCCATTTAAAGGGTTTGTGCGATACGTGTCATTTGCAGTGTATATGCAATATTCCTTATGTGCAAAGTGGATTATGTGCTATTATATTATCGCTGTGGTTAGGTACAGACAGTGTAACTCTGCTTTTATGTTGGTGTAGATTCTCATTCAACCAGGTCATGGTTCTTCCAGTATCACTGAATCAATAACAGATGCAAGTTATATAGTATTAGACAGTTGTTTTTTATGTTGTTTTTGTCTACAGTAACTGCCTTGGTGACAATCAGAAAAACAGCGATGAAAAACAGATTTTAAAATGTCAAATTGTACACGTCTGCATGTTTCAGCACCTTATATTACCTTCCAAAGTGTATGGTCATAGGTCCTGCAATCAGAGCCCCAGCAAATCCCCCCAGTGAGAAGATAGAGACAATGACTGTCCAGACCAGTGTGACTTGGTAGTCCTGCAACTGGATGTCCCAGCGCTCCAGGACTGTCGCATTGATAAAAGTCTGAATAAACTTAAGATAAGAGAGTTTTTTCATATCAGCCACATGTGGTTTACCAGTTGCACACACACACACACAAATGCAAACACAAAGAGTTAAAGCATTATGCATTTCATTCACTGCTTATGTTTTGTGTGATTTTATGACTTTCCTTGACTGATTAATTATAGAGACTGATTCAGCTGTGAATCCTTTCATTTAACATTTAACCACCAGCATCCACAATTCTACATAATCAAATCAAATAACAATAAGTGGTGAAGCTGATGTGATAGAATGAAAAATAAGAGATTAATCACTGCCACAAGATACCTGAATTCTTCACTGTGACAAATTTTTAACTATGACCCAAATGTGTAATAATATGAGCAATCATTTCAAATAAGTAATTTTACTGTTTGGGTACACTAAGATAAAAACTATGCAATCCACCTCAGACTGTCTTCTAGATGTAGTTCATCGTTTCTTTGACACAACACAGCTATTGAGCTATATTTATTCAACTATCAAAGAGTTTCAAAAAAACCATAAAGTCTTAGTCCATGGAGGACTTTGTGTGGACAGTGTTCATGTCAACACTGTCCACACAAATCAAAACTCATGGCACTTTTATCCTTGAGCTTCATCTTTGAGCTTTGACAAAATGTGTGTATTTGACTGAACAACCTTGTCAGTAACTGTAGGAAATCTTACAGTTGCTTACAGCGGTAGGTGCATTTATTATAGCGAGGTTGTAGCCATACTGAAGAGTTCCTCCTGTGCCTGCAGCAAGAACCATCAGCACCAGTTTCAGAGAATTGCCCTGTTGACACAGTTAGACAGACGCTACAGGATCGGCTTGATTTATAGTTTATTATCTATTTCAAAACTGCATCACAAGTGATCAGAATTAAACTTGCAGTGTAAGAACATATAAAGCCTATTGTTTTGTTGTACTTTACCAATGCAAGGTCATGTGTAAACTAAAGCCATATCAGAAAACAAAGATAAACTCACTGGCCATTTATTAGGTACACATGTTTAACTGCTTGTAAATGCAAATACACCATCAGCATTTCACATTGTAGCAAGTCTATACATTTGTGCATTCTTTTTTAGAAACTTCTGATCTACTGGTATACAGAGAATGGACTGAAAAAAAGAGAAAATATCTAGTGAAAGATTTTTATTGATGTAAGAGGTGAATGGCAATAATGGTTTAAAAAGTATAGACAGGCAAAAGTAACTTAAACGGAACCAAGGTCTGCAGCAGCACATGCTGTAAAATATGATACCCCCCCCAGTAAGTTATGTGAAATAGTTAGATTTTTTTAATCACATTTAACTCGTATAACTTACAGGTATCGGTTGTCTTGATTAAATGTCAAAATTTGTCAAATTGTTCAACATTAAATTAAACTTAACTTGCAGTTAAAACACAACAGTAGAATCTATTTAAAAGCAACAGTCATCTTGAAATAATATAACTTACAGGTATCGGTTGTCTTGATTAAATGTCAAAATTTGTCAAATTGTTCAACATTAAATTAAACTTAACTTGCAGTTAAAACACAACAGTAGAATCTAACAAATGTTAAACAAGCAGTTTAACGCACTTTATCAGTGGCCTGTGTTCCTAATAAAGTGACCCGTGAGTGTATGTGGCAGTACACCAGAACTAAACTGTCTCCAGAGTTTCATGAGCTACAAGACTCATGGAAGAATAAAAGTCCGAGCATATTTACCTTCTGTGCAGGAGAGTGTAACATTGTTAATCAATGGTGGTAACTTTAGGACAAAGTAACGGTCAGCAGCAAACCGATCAGGTCCCACTTTCCACTTCAACACAGTCCAGGTACCGATGCACGAGCCTGCGGTGCAGTGTGCGCGAGGAACCCTCAGGTCTCCTGTGATTGGCTGAGTTTGTGCTAACTAATTACGCGCCAGTGTTGATGTGTGACCTGAACTCTTCCAATAACAGCGCAATGATTTACCGAGGAGGGCCTACCTGTGCGTCAACCCGCTGAGAATGGGGTAAAAAAATAATTCAGTGAGTCATTAAGACTAACAACAAACACTGTACACATGCGTCAGTCAGGTAAGGCTTTCACTTCTTAAATAAACAAAACCTAACTCCCAACATCTTTCGAGATGCTCTTGTTTAAATCATTAATGTATCATGAAAACAAGGAAATGCGAAAATCTGACCCTTGTGACTCTCTGTCACCAAGTTTTACAGTTAAAAAATTATACATTTAAAATAATGTTCAGACACCAGCCACACCACTTACATTTTCCT